>JANHFK010002969.1:29574-47339 GCA_036250565.1 Sibynophis collaris | reverse complement strand
ACCCATCCACAATTACATTAAATAACCCATTTACATTAAACCCAAGCGAGGAGGTTCCGAGGCACGTTGATGTATCTGTCATATTATGTTGTTCTGCTGTTATGCTAGGCCGGCCTTTTTAAACACATGTGTGGGTGTTTATTGGGCACATGTGTGCATGTTCACACAAAATTTCATCGAAATCCATGATGGTCGAGTGGGGCACTTTTCTCAAATGACCACTTGACAAGGAATGACCCCAAAAGATGTTTTGGACTTCCTATGCTGAAAATTCTTGAGATCACTATGAAAAGCTAAGAAATCAAGAGTCCCAAAGGACCAGGGTGGGAACAGATCATTTTGGAGATCTATCTATTTGGTCAATGAGACTGGACATCAATTTGACAGCATATAATCAGTCAATCAAAAACTCCAGATACAAGGACTGCTCATAGGAACTGAGCAAATGACGTGAGTAGAAAATAGTATACCACATGAGAAATAATGTTGGCACATTCAGAATTATAAATGAAGAAAAATCTGAAACTGTGTAAAGTTAACAGATGCTGAATTATCTGTGACCATTCAAGGAAAACATTAAGAATTATAGTACTCCAGTTATACATAATTTTAATTTTCATAAAAAAGGGAAAGGATAATAAAATCCTATACCTTCATATAAATAAATGATATGTTTCTCAAGCTGATATTCCCTTCAATTTTCTCTGTTTAAAACTAATAAAGAGAAAAAAGACAAATGATGACCATACGTAAGAATTGTTTAGGCTAGAGGAAATGAGAGTTTCACAAAATAAATGGAAGAAAGAGAAGATGTTGAGCACTCCTATTTATTATTACAGCAGAATGCGAGTTCAGAAAACCTGAGCAAAAAATTAGTTATGAATCATAAAAAATCCCTTAGAAAAGCCATTATCAGACCCATGAATAAATTGTACACAGCAATAGCTGCAATACTGGTAAGTATCACATCACTGTGTTCCTTTTATGTTTATGAGTTGGACCCGTACAAGTGCAAATAGGTTCTGTTTTTCCTGTTCCTTCCTTTCTTTGACAGCCCTCCAAAAATCTTCCTCCTTTATATGGTGGGCTACAACAAATAGTGTACACTATGACATGAGGGTAAAAGGAAAGGAATTTTTAAAATTCAGGTGAACCTCCATTTGAATGTGAGCAGTTTTCTTTCATCCCATCCCCCACACCCACTCCAAAACAAATACACGCTATTCTGAAACTTACACTCACCTTTAGGCAAAACTTTTACAGGTTAACACAGAGATATAAATTATTGCTCCCAATTTGCTGGGGGTAAAGTGAAATTCTTATGTCAGGTAATGATCCTTGAAATATTCCGATCCCAAGCTGTTTAGAGTTCATGTCAAACAATTCCCAGGAAGCTTTCAAACATGCCTAGAGTATTCGTTTAAATCAACCTAACTGTGGATGTATTTCCAACGTGTGCAGAACATATATACTTTGCACAATAAAAAATACACAAATCTCTCCATCAATATTTATATCAATATCAAGCTTTTGACATACACAACACTATAGGAAACCTCTTCTATGTAGTCAGGGATCTTGTTTTGTTTCCTATTGAAAAGGGCCAGCAGTTATACTGTAATGGAACTTGTTTTCTTATTGCAAGTATGTGGATCAGAAAGGTTAGGATAAGCATTCTCTAACACAGAAATCGTATATGAAGCAGCCTTAGGTGCAAAAGAAAGGACAATACTCAGATGGATTCTTAGCCTGACTTGCTGTAACAGTTTCTAATGCATAGCAATTTTATGCAAGCTATTAGGTTGCAGTCATCTGTGACACACTTTCTATTTTAATGTGTTTTATAAAAGAATGTAAACTACCTCATATTCTTCCTTGCTTCCATTCATCTTCCTTTCATTTTCTCTCCACCAGAGGATTTCCTACAAACTATTTGATGTACATTTGCACCTTCTTTTCATTTCCTTTTAATCTAAAGTCTTCCTTTCCTCCCACATTCTGCTTTTTACAAGTTCTCATGCTTGTACCATCTCCTTTCTTCTTTTACACCAAATCACTCACCCTCAAAATTACTTCTCTCTTTGCTAATTAGTAATTTTAGTTCATTGTCACTCACTTGTTTCCCTGATATCTGCTTCAATAGCAGGCTGATTTTTTTGTCTTCATGTTGAGCTGTTTTGTACTATCAAGTCTACATTAAATGCCAAGTGTTTCATAATTGACCTATTATACCTAGGAAAATGAGAATAATGCTAGGTGTTATTCCCACCAATTTAAACATTATTTTTCCCACCTGATCACATACTTAAAGGACTGTACAAAATCATTTGGAGAGGGTACAATTTACTACTAGCCAAAGTACTATGTTTTCTAGAAGGCTCAGCATAGCTAGCTCAAGCACCTCCTTCTATCTGGACAGTTGGCAAGTAAACCATCAATTTCAGCAGCACACATGGTGCTTAAGCATGGACAAGAATGCCCAGGCAGCAAATGGAGGCCCTTAAGGAAACTGCATTGAGGTACACAATGCTTCAGGGCTTTGCACAGTTGCATTCAGAAAGTGTTTTATGAAGCACTCCTCCATATAGTTTGCACTGCCGTAGGACATGCAAATCAAAGATTTCATTGGTTATTCTACTCACTGATAGAAGAAGAAAAAAACCCAAGATAAATAACTTTAAATAAAGAAATTTCTATTTATTTACATTGATTTGAATTCTGATTTTCATTCTATCAAGTCTGTTTAATGTGCAATATGGATTAAATAAATTAATAATACATCAGAAAGAACTCCATGGGTGTCAGAATCAAATTATTCCAAAACATAATAGGAAATTCAGTTTTATACAAATGATAAATCCAGGCAATTTTGACAGCTCCAAAAGCCACAATGAGAGTCATGATCATCAGCTGCGTCTGATCCTGACCTGAAGGAGGGGAACTAAGAAGTAACAGAAATAAATGCAAAATGGGCGTTGGTCCTACCTGAGACGCCCGTTCTCGGGACGGTGGGACCAGCAGCCAGGCAAGGGTTAACTCTGTCCATCGTCTGACTGGACCGAGTCTGCGATATTAAAGCTCAGCTCCTCCCCTTTGCTGTTTAGCTTTCGACGAGGGAGACCGCAGACTGCAGTCTTGCTCTGAAATGAAACAAACCAGAACCAGATACCCCCACCGGACCACTGGGAACATTCCAGGTCCGGATGGCAAATAGGGTGGGGCTGGCTGCTGGTCCCACTGTCCTGAGAACAGGTGTCTCAGGTAGGACCAACACCCATTCTCCAGTAAGGTGAGACCAGCAGCCAGGCAAGGGACCTACCAAAGCAGGTATCCCTACAGGGAGGGTGAAGACCGGTCCGGGGCCCCCCTGATTGTATGTACCTGTTGGAGCACCCAACGGCCGAACGACGCGTCCGCCGAGGCGTAACAGTCCAGGCGGTAATGTCAGATGAATGGGGACGGCAACATCCAAGTAGCCACCCAACAAATCTCCTCCAGCGAGGCCTGAGTCGCCCAAGCCGCTGAAGTAGCCATGCTCCTGGTGGAATGCATGGTGATACGAGCTGGGGCCGGAAGGGCCAGAGTGATGTAGGCCGCAGAAATACAAGGCTGAATCCACCTGCCCAAGGTGGATGAGGAAACCCTTTGCCCCAGGGAAGAAGGGAGGAAGGACACAAGAAGCGAGTCCGACCTCCGGAAGAAAGCTGTCCTGGCAATGTAAACCCGGAGCGCCCTGCGGACGTCCAGTTTGTGCCACGAATGCTCCCGTGACCGTTGAGGTTGAGGACAAAAGTCTGGCATGACTAACTCCTGGGCCATGTGGAACCTGGTGTTAACTTTGGGAACAAATGACGGATCCAGGCGGAGAACAACCCAGTCCAAATGAAAAACACAAAGCTCGTCCCAGGGTGAGCCAACTCCAAGATGTGCCTGGCCGAAGTGATGGCGACCAGAAATGCCACTTTAAGAGACAGCCACCTGAGACTGACCTCGTAGAGGGGTTCAAAGGGCCCAGAGATGAGAGCTGACAAAACCTTGTTGAGATCCCAGGTAGGGAATCTATGAACCACGGGAGGCCGGAGGTTAGCGGCTCCCCGGAGAAAACGCCTAATCAAGGGGTGGTGAGACATGAGAAGATCGGAGCCACCTACCAGCACGGACAACAGAGCTGCCACTTGCCTTCGTAAGATGTTGGGCGATAAACCGTCCTCCAAGTTGGTCTGCAGGAAATCAATGACGTGAGCCATCAAAGCAGAAGTAGGGATCACTGATCGGCCAACGCACCAGCTGCAGAAAGTCTTCCAGGTGGAGTCATAGATGCGAGTCGTGGAAGGCCTGCGGGATGTCTGGATCGTGAGAGATGGCACCAGCAGAGATGTGTTGTTTCAGCAAAAGGCTCCGCTCAAGTGCCAAGCGGTTAGTTGGAGCCACCCCGGGTCTGGGTGCACCAATATTCCCTGGCGCAGGGAGTCCTTGTCCGGTGGTAGCCGCCAAGGAGGAGCCACAGAGAGAGACATCAAATCCACGAACCAGGGCCGGCATGGCCAATGCGGAGTCAGGCGCACCACCTCTGCCCGTTCTGCAAGATTCCTGATGACCTTGGCTATGAGAGGAAAGGGAGGGAATACGTACAGAAGGACAATTGGCCACGGGCAACAAAGAGCATCGACCCCTTCCGCTCCGGGGGCTGGAAACCTGGAGAAGAACCTGTGAGTTTGGTCAACCTTGGGGAGCCCAAAACGATGAGATATGTCCTGGAACATCATCAGATTGAAGGTCCATTCCGCTGGGTCGATAATCGACCGGCTGAGCCAGTCCGCCTGCACATTGTCCACCCCTGATATGTGGGCAGCTCTGATGGAACGCAGGTGAGTCTCCACCCAGATGAACATTCCTGGTGGACGAACCAAAGTGATGACATTGAAATGGAAGGAGGAACCACTGCAGGGCCCAAGGGACAATACCGATACACAAGACCATTTTCCCCAGGAGTTGCGAGATCACCCTGTGGGGAAGAGACCTGCGCGCTGACCCAGGACCCAGGGCCCTGCAGTGGAGACGGGCCCAAGGGACAATACCGATACACAAGACCATTTTTCCCAGGAGTTGCGAGATCATCCTGAGGGGAAAAGACCCACCTGCTGAGGCGCACTGAGCTAATCCTCTCAGACTGACCTGTCGTTCCTGAGAAAAATAAATCTTGGATTCCAGAGTGTCTATGACCACTCCCAAATGTTGTAACTGGGTGGTCGGGCGGAAGTGACTTTTGGCCCAATTGAGTGAGAAACCATGAGCCTGTAAAATTTGTACCACTGAGCTCAGGTCTCGCTGAGCCAGGGATGGGGAACCGGATTGGATTAGAATGTTGTCTAAGTATGCCTGTAGTCTGATCGGGAGCATCTGGATATGGCCCTCCAGGGCGGCCATGATCTTGGTAAATACCCTGGGGGCTGAGGAGAGACCAATGGTATAGCTTGGTATTGATAATGGTTCCCCATGTAGCAAAAACGGAGGAACCTCCTGAGGGCCGGCAGGATGGGGATATGGAGGTAGGCTTCCATCAAGTCGATGGACATGAGGAAGTCCCCCTCCCTGATGCTGTCCAAGATGGTTGATAGGGACTGGAGCTGCTTTAACCAAATTAAGGTGGCCCTGTTAAAAAAGGAAGTGGAAGAGCCCAAGCTGCGGGGTGGTAAGCCCGGAGGAGAGATTGTTCCGCCCGTTTGTCCTCTGGTTGGAGTGCCTCCTCCGGAGGCCCTGTCATGACCGACCGGGAGGCTAGACCTACAATAGGGGCATCTATGGTAGGAGGGGAGAGGATGTCAGTCATTTCTGATGCCATATTATAAAACCGTCTGTCCAAAACACCTGGGGAAGGGCCAGAGGCAGAAGTGGACCATTGGCGCTTAACCACATCTAGGAATATCTTAGGAACTGGAACGTCATCGGCCTCAAATGTAGGTTCCGCAAACAACCCTCCAGGGCCCTCAGGATGACTTTGAGACTGGGCAGAGTGTCCTGCCACCACACCAAAACCTGTTGCTATCTTGGCCTTGTGAAGATTTTTAAACATGTGTGGACGAAAAAAAGACCCATAAAAGCCAGTTGATCTGGCACCAAACCTTCATTTTCAGAAAGGTCCAGTTCCCTGGAGTTGTCCTCCTGCTCCCCGACAAAGGAACCATGACTAGAAGGTTCCAAGCCTTCCGACGCGTGTAGAAAGCTGGAAGAGCCACCCACGTACTGGTCAAGAAACACAGCTTGATCTTTAGAAGTATGTGGGTGATGTTGCAACCCAGCAGTGATACCTTGGCTAATAGCAACAGATAGTATGGAAGATAGGTTATCAGGTAAAAAGCCCCCCGAGGCAATCGGGGGAGGAGGACCGATAGGTAATGGCATACAAATCACGGGCAAAGGCTGAGGAGAGACTTCTGGTGGGCCCGTGATCTGTGTGGGCGAAGGCACAGGAGGCAAAGCATCAAACTATAGTAAAAGGCCTGTGTTCCAGACCACATCAGGGGACATGTCCCTGACAGGAACCCCCCCCCCACACCTCCTGATGTCCAATGGGCATGCTATCTGAGGTGATGAAGAGGGATGATTAGACTGTCTGGAGGCCTGTTGAAAGGCCCGTTCAATGGCTCTGTGCCGTTTATCAGCTTCTCGTTCCTTTGCCCTAGTAGGGCGATCAATGTGCTTAGTCTTCTTGGTGGCCTTGCCCCGCTTGGGGAGAATAGGCAGTGAAGGGTCAACAGCAGTGGCAGGTTGTAATGGTTGATCAGAGGCCTGAGGCCCAACTGCAGAAACCTGCTCTCCAGGAACAGCTGCCATCCTGGAAAGAAGGCCAGCTTCAAAATGGCCACTGCGCACGAGGTATTGCCTGTTATAGGAGAAAGCAATGCAAAATGGCCACCGGCCACAAGGCAGGCCTAGTTGAAAACTGGCCTATTCAAAATGGCCACCAGCCATGAGGTAGGCCTGAGAATAGGCTTAATGGATGCCTAACAATCTCCCCCCCCTCCCAAATGAGGGCCAGGAACCTGAAATAAGGCCAACAGGGAACCTGCCCTGCAATCTTCCACCAGCTGGTATAACAAACAGGGAACAGTCTTACCGGAATCCGACCCTTAGGCCTTCACCGGATGTGTCAGAAACCAAATGGATTCACTGAGCTGCTGCAGAAATTTGGAAGGCGATCCGCCACACCTACGAGCCAGCCGCCCAGTGATGTCGTCGCAGCGAACTTCAGGCGTTTTCGGGCCAGGCCGAAATTAGCCCCCAAATGATGAATCTGCCAGCCGGCAGCTTCTGCGCCACTAAATAGCCTTCGGCAGTATCAGACAGCTGTCCTTCACGCCGAAATGCCCAGGGCTCACTCAGCTGAACGAGTCCGGTGGAACCGCTGACAAGCAGCATTCAGTGGGCTCGGGCAATCCACCCTTCGTGTTCGTAAGGCAGGGGGCTCATCCAGCAATGCTGGGAGCCCTCCTGGGCGGCCCGCCACCAAGCGGCCCTCAGCGGGATCAGACAAACGTCCTTCACGCTGGTAAGTATAATATTAGGACCACCAGCCGCTGAGGAGGTCCAGCAAAGAATGCAATCAAGCTTTTAGTTTTGAAAGTGAAGCCAAAGAAGAACGTCCAGACCGACCGAGTCTGAAAGCTAAAGAGCAAAGGTGAGGAGCTGAGCTTTAAATATCGCAGACTCAGTCCAATCAGACGATGGACAGAGTTAACCCTTGCCTGGCTGCTGGTCCCAACTTACTGGAGCATACAGTTGATATTATGCACACTTTATTAGGAATATTCTATTTTTTGCTTGGATATCGGAATGAACATGCACCAAAATGCTGCAATAATAATTCCATTGCCTGGAAATATTATTTAATTGCTTAAATTACACATAAAGCTGGGTAGCTTTGGGCCAGTCACTCTCTCAAAGTCCAGCCCACCTTACAGGATTGTTGCTGCAGGAAAAACAGGAGGATCAAGGAGTATGTGTCCCACCATGAATTATTTATAAAGTAATAAAATGGAATAAATATCTAATAAATAAAAATAGGTTCCCAATGTTCTTTGCTAAATAGCAGACAGAAATACTAATTTTTGTGCCACGTTCAGGAAGTCAATTTGTTTAATGGAAATGTTTACCTATCAAAATCTATGTTTCTCTACCAGCACAAATAAATACAAATGGAGGAGGTCATTAAAAATTGATTATTCAAATCAGGCTTCTCAGTTTGTTAGCTGAAATATTTTTAATTTAAACCTATCCATATCAATTCTTGCCTCTTAAATTGGGGAAAATTCTCATCAGAAGACACTATACTGTATGTTCTCCATCGTGCTTAGAAAATAGCATAGTGATTTACATTTCATTCAAGTTTAGAAAGATTTTTCTAATACAGAACAGAGTATGAACAGCAACTTCAGATTCAGTTTGAACTATAAATCAGAAGGAGTTGAACCACACTGTAGCTTATGACTGTTAATAAAATTAAAAGTCTGGAGAGTGTTACCAGACAATTCTTGGTTTTGGTTACCATATAATAACATAGCTTTCACTTTATAAAGTTTGGTCTTGAATAGCATTCCAAAGGTGGTCTCAGCTGGCAATTGTATCCATTCTTCACTGCTATAAACATGTTTTGACAAATCATTGTACTGAATCAAGGTTTTATTTACTTTATAAAGCTATATCCCACACTTTTTCTTTTTTCTCAGCATTGACATTTGCCTTATACAAGCAAGTATATACAATTCACAGTCAATCTTCATCTAAATGAACAAATTACTATCTGCAACTAATAGTCCTCAATTTAGGACTGTTCGCTTAATGACAATTCTAAGTTATAATCTTGGAAGAAATGATTTACAACTTGTACTTGCACTGGCAACCATTCAGTGTCATGATCATAATTCCGGTGCTTGGCAACCAGCCGGCATTTATGACCTGTTGCAGCATCCTGCAGTTACATAATTGCTATTTATGACCCTTTTTGCCAATTTCCGTCAAAAATCATTCTTTGGGGAAACTGGATTTGCTTAACAACTGTGATGATTTGCTTAACAATGACTGTAAAACTGTTGTAAATTCAGATCCAACTGAACTTATGACACAATGAGAAATTCTGATCCCAATTGTGGCCATAAGTTGAGGACTAGCTGTATATAAATTGCAATTATGCCATTACAGTTCTGAAGGATGGTAAACAAGAGACTGGGTAGAAATTTGAATTATATCCATTTTCATGTATTACCAGGTATTATGTGAGGAAAAGCCAACTTGTTCCTTCACATTGTTAAAGTTGGCTTCCAGTGAAAAATCATGGCAAACTAGATATCCCTGAAGGAGTGAGGATGGCATTGCAACTAAATTGATGGCCAGAAAGCAAATTCTGGTTGGTAAAATGTCTTGGGAAAAGGGTGAGATTGTGAGATTACCCACTGGTACTCTTGACCCTCGGGAACAGACTGCAGGAACTGAGTTTTTTGCAGTTAGTTTATGAGCTGCATGACTAGGAGTTGAGGAATTTCAATCAAGCTCACAGCTATAATGCAGCCTGTAAGCCTTATTTCTTAAACTATTTTGGATGTCACTAATTTACAGCTACAGAGAGATTTTTCTGAGCAGCAGGATAAGAAAATTCCACTTGGTGAAATATTATTTTTTCTGGATTACAAAGGAATAAAGAAATAAGTTTTTAAATTTTTAACAAAGAGTCGATGTAAGAAAGTTTAAAAAAGATAAAAAGGACAATTATTTGAAAAGTTGTGGGCTTTTTTTTGGTGAAAATGCTTTTGAACAAACTAGAATTCAATTAGACAAACCAACCAGTCCTTCATAGGAATGTTTTTTGTTTAATATTTACTATCAGAGAGTCCAGACAATTGGTGAATTTTACAAAACAAAGGATAAAGGTAATATGAGCCAGATGTAATGCTGACTGTAGCTATAAAGATGTTGATTGTGATGCTGGCAGTACAACAGAGTGCCACATGAGACAAAAGTAGAAAAAGAGGGGCAAATTGGCATTTTCTCTTTCTCTTGTTGAGACACTTTGTTTTAAGATGCAAAGGAAAGAGAATGTTTGGGTTCATCTTATTTGAAAATATATTTTGTACCTTGCTGCTTGGTTTGGATGAAACAATGAGTGTTACTTGCAAACAGAAGGCTTTTAAAGTTAGAGGGATATGGGATTTGGGTGTCAAGGATGTTTGTGGTAAAATAAAGTCACAGTTATTGTGGATTTTTAAAATCATTATGTTAGACATGCTGTATTGAGAATATGGAACAGATACAAACCCAGGTTGTGCTCTAAAACATCTTTGTTGGTTCTCAGCACAAGAAGCATTTTATAGATAAAGAAATGCTGTAATAGCAAACACAAATGCCCAGTTTTATCACGAGGTACTAGAATTTTGTCAAGAGGAATGTAAAATAAAATTAAGAACTGATGGCGGAAGAATATTGTTTTCTTAGAAAGGTTTAGAAATAGGAAGATCTAGATATTAGAAAGATTTAAAGTAGATAATGTATGGTTTTGAACATTTTAAGAGCATGAAAAAAATTATACAAGCGATGAACATATAATTACTAAAATGCTTATTGGAATTTGAAATAGAAAAGGAACAAGTGAAAGAATGTATGATAAAGTAGGCTAAAAATTAGTTATAATATAGGTAAGTCCTCGATTTACAACCACAATTGAGCCCAAACTTTCTATTGCTATGCAAGACAGTTGTTAAGTGAGTTTTGCCCCATTTTACTACCTTTCTTGCCACAGTTGTTAAGTGAATCACAGCAGATCATGTGACAATGGGAAAGCTGCAATGGTCGTGTGAAAGACAGTCATAATTCACTTTTTTCAGTGCTATTGTAACTTTGGTCATTAAACAAATGGTTGTAAATCAAGGACTACCTCTATAAAGATGGAAGAATGGGAAATATGAGGCTGAAAGCATTTAAATTTACAATATGTTATAATCTTCAAGATAATTTCTATAAAATGATATACTGCTGTGGATATGTCACCACAGAAATTGTCTAAAACATACAAAGGCACTTTAAATTTATGTTGGAAATGTGAACAAGAAGAAACATTGTATCATATTGGTGAACATGTAAAGAACATAAAAAATTCTGGTTTCAAATACATACACTGATTCAGAGGATTTTAAATATTAATATACAATTGAGACCAGAGGTTTTTTGGGGGGGGTTGATTGAAAAACAATTGGGAAAATGTTATGGAATGCTTTTTTTGTACATGATAACTGCAGTGACATTATTGTATATAGAAACTGTATATGGTATATTGTATACTGTATACCACTATCAAACAGTGGCCCATTGGGAACTGGGTCACCAAAGTGGGGGGTGATAGTAGCAAATATGCAAAACTTAATTTGTGCATGCTTGGGATTTAGGTTGCACATGCGAAACCATTTCCCTCCACTGCCAAAACCGCCAAAGCTGTCGGCAGTCCACAGGTTGTGAACTCCTGCTGTATATGAAAACATTCTGCATTGCCCACAATGGAGGAATGGCTGATGAAGATGATGGAACTTATTGAGTTGGCTAAATTGATTTCTTTGATCAGAGAAAATACAATATTTATGTTTATTGCTAATTGGAAACCCTTTATAGACTTTTGCATGAAACTAAAAAAAAAATTAACTTGCAATTTTTCTTAATGATTACATTGATTATTAAAATAATTATTAAAAGTTTAATAAAATTATATTAAAACAAATGAAGCAAGCTCACACAAACATCCAACTACTGTATTATATTTCATTGCTTCACTCCTCCAGTTTCAACATGTTAACTTTTAGTTTTTCCCTTCTCTCAAGACTTTTATACACCCCTCTCTGAGTTACAGAATGGCAAAATTTCAGTTTATTGAGTTCAGGATACATTTCTTTCATCTTTTTGGTCATATTTAAACACATATTAGAGATGATATTGATATAGGATGTTTACAAGCCCCTCTTACTTTTTTCACAACCAAAAATTGCTTTTCACATTTTGTATCAGTAACATGAATAAACAAAAGCATATGTTTTGTATCAATCCACCATATAAACCTCTCACCGGACCTCTGATCACTGATCTAAGTCTCAAACTAAATTATTTGTACTTATTTTGTTCTTAAATAATTTACTGTATTCCTTGCAACAGAATTTTTGCCATGGCCAGGTTCAGTGCCACCTATAGCCACATATTACTATTATCCCCCCTCCCCGCCGCCTTCTATTTTTCTTAGAATTTGCATATGTTGGCAAACTATCAGCATAAAAAGAATCTCAATTCTCATTTGAAAAGATGTCTGGGTTCTATAATAATTATGAATGTATGGCTGCACAGCTCCAAAACAGTGAAAACAACATGGATCAACATCAAACATCATTTAAATATATTTAATGTGCATGTCTTCTCATCTAATCTCACTGCTTTGAAAGACAGTCAGGTCAGATTCTGATCAGCTGGATTTTATAACAGCCTAATCTTTCTGGATATCCAAACAAGAATTCAAATACCAACTTAAACCCTGCCTTAGGAAGTCTCACCCAAGTACATTTATGAACACCATATCATACTGCTTATTACATTTAGGAAATGTATATTCAAGATGGAAAAAGCATGCTTCATTTGTTCTTTATTAATGCTCCAGGCTGCTTCTTGCCGACAGTTTCACAATGCTCTAATAAGCTCATTCTGTGAAGGAGACCCTACACTAGTTTTGGCTGAAAGCTGAAGCATCTATTTATGACTCTACACTGCAGTTAATTCTCAACAGACCTGACAATGAAAATAACATCTACACAATTATCAAGAGGCAAAGTTGGCTTTTATGTGGTAGCTAAACTGATTTATTGTAAGGTTCAGATACTTAACTGCGGGAGTCAATATGACTCATGAAAAAAATGCTCATTTTCAGCACCAATGCTCATTTCCCAATATTGTTTTATTCATCAGGCTTTGAATTTTCAACAAGCAATAATATTGGGAAAGGAGATTATCAAAGAGTGTCACTTATTTTTCTGTCTGTAACCAGAGGCATGTGATTTCATGACTATGTCAATACAGAACAGATAAGCACCAGAATAATATTTTAGACTTTAAAAAGGTATTCATTCTTATATTTTCTACCATTAATTTATTTTGCTTACTACTTCTTACTCTTTTTCTGCACTTTGTACAGGGTTGTTTATCTCACAAGGAATAACATGCTAGGTGTACATGTATGTAGGGATTAATTTAATTTAACCTACTATCATAATAATGAAGGGAAAAATAAAGTGCCCAATTTTCTATATTCATTTGATTCAGGTTTAAGAAATTTCTCACATATCATTATGAAAAAATGTTGAACATCTTTCTAAAGATAATCAGTATTATAACTATAACACTGTTGCCTTTGCTTCAACTGAAAAGCAATGTATAGCAATGGTTAAGTATGTGAATCTAGAAATGTTCAATTCAATTCTTCTCATTTTGCAAGAAATCCACTTAATTTTATTACATAAGCCATTATTTTCTAAATGTCCTTTCCTTTGTCTTCTAATTTGCAACAGATAATAGTGATAAGCTTTGCCGGGAATGCTGAATTTATTCCTGAAAAGAAGTCTGGACACCCTTATTGTTCAACATATATACAACCATTTCAGATAATTGTTCCATATTTTTTGAGCCCTTATTATTTCATTCTGATTAAAACATTTGATTATAGTGATTGAAATACGCTGTTGAATGGTTATCCCATTTTCTTGGCATCTTTGCAACATCATATAGAGATGTGCAGCATGTCAGTATGTCATGCAGAAAGGACACCCCTACCAGTGCTGGCAAAATAAGTGACAGATATAACAAGACAGTTATATAACAAAGCCAACAATCAAGAGAACAGTTTGAGGACAACTAAATGAAGCAAATAGTGTATATTCATTGACATGATCCCAAGATTGTTTAGAAGAAAAAAAGCTCAGAACTGCTAATCAGTGACACAGAGATGCACAATTTATTGCATTTTTCTAGGCATCAATGTTTACCTTTTGTTAAATCAGGCCTTGAAGGCTGGCCTGCGGTTTCTTCAGGGTCTTCATTATTACTTTCTGATGCATCACTGCCAGTTTCATCCCCATCATCTTCATCACTCTCTGTAGTATCACTGGCATCATTATCACTCTCCACTCTCTCATAATCGCTGTCATCTGACTCATCTTCAGATTCTTGACTAGGTGAATTCACTTCAGGCAAGAGCTTAGGTCTTTTAGCATCATCAGCACTTCCTGAAGCACCACCTCCCATGCTGCTCAAACCTTGTAGAGATCGTTTTTGGGCCAAGAGTTTTCGATTTAAGATACTGATCTGCCCACTGTCATCCAGAGTCTGTACTGTTGGCGTCCTACTGTCCTTAGCAGAGGAGGAATTCTTCTTACGGGGCTGGCCCCCAGCTTTATTCTCATGCAGCTGTTTCATAAGGCTTCTGGTATTTTTGTATGCGTCAATTCACTAGTTCAAGTAAAAAAGAAATTTCTATTAGCCTTCCTTTCATTATAATTCAATAATAGAAAATGGGATTGGCTGTCTAATTATATTTCTCAATTTGAAATCATCTTATGCACACTCCCAGATGAAAAACAGCTGCATTAAGAGTTAATAAACTAGGAGTTTATAAACTGGGAAGGAATTATGGCACTGTGCTCATTTGATAACATGCTTGACTTGTGAAGTACTCTTCTGAATCTGCTCCTGAAACAGTAAGAGGCCACTATAGTTGTTCAAAGCATCACTGCAATTACTTAAGAAGTCCTTCCAAGATCTTCTGAGTTATTCATGTGCATGCCCAGAAGACACTTCCAGCAGAATAGCTAATGAAATGGCTGTTTTGAAGAGCAGATACAGAAGTTGCTTCACTTGTGGAAAAAAATATTGTGTTGAATTATTTGCCCAGCCTCATATACTTATTTCCTTATCTAAGGAAAGATCTATGGTATTAAGATTCTTCAATAAAGAACACAGATATCAATTTCTCTTTTAATCTATTATATATCATCACAGCTAGCAGATTCCTATACATTATATTTCAAGTATGGATGCCATCTGCTATTTGAAACATTACAAAACTGAAGAGATGAACAGTGCTTCCATTATGTTCTAAACTGAAAAGTTATATGAATACACCTTTTAAACGAAGTAACCAATGTGGGCGTCAAAGAAGTAGCTTGTTCGATTCTTCCAGAGTTCTGTTAACTGAGAGAATCTAAATTCAGCTCAATGTTCACTAAATAATCTTACTTGTTAGAGCCAGAAAGAAGTCTAACAATCTCAAGTAGGTAAGTTTTATACATGTACGACACATGTATTTATACATGTATGAGACATGTATGTTCAGCTGTTCAAGAAAAAATGGTAGGAACCCAGAGTTCTTGCATCCAGTGATTTAATAATTCCTTTTAGCATTAATTTCAGTCATATTACAATAAGAAAAGGAAATTATAAATAAAAAGATCCATAAAAGAAGACCTGCCCTTTCCTAGGTCCATGAATTCTTCCTAAGCTATTATCATGTTTCTCCAGGCAGGTTTCAAAATCTAATTCATAATTAACACAAGAGCAATAATGTATTTCTCTCTATTATATTGTAGGAAGAAAAACCTTCTTACCAAAGCTGGTATTTAATAAAATTAAGCAAGCACAAAACTGTACTCTGAACAAGAACTTTATTTCTCCAAGGAAAAAAAATCTAATATGTAGAATCCAGTAGTTTATTTCCTGACCTGATCCCTTTGATTTGCTACTAAAAATGCATTAATTGGGCAGTTTCAAAGTAATTCAATGTTAACAGACAAATCTATGGCTAGTCTATTGATGTAAGAGGTTTTGTCAATATTCAAGAGCAGGATGCTGCCAATTATTAGATACAAGAGCTAATTAATGAAGAAAAATATTAACAGGTCACTTTACAGTGCTTTAACAGAATGTCATAATTTGGTAAAATTATATCAACTGGATTGGCTTTACTGTTCATATATTGCTCCTGGGATGGAGGCAGGTTAGACTTTTCTACAATTTGCTGTAGGGCTGATTTTGTTGGAGTTATGGTGTGTAAACCTGGATCTTCTTTTTAATTGCTCAGAGATGAAGTAGGATAGCAGAAGCACCCAGCCATTTACACTGATGTCTCCTACCAGGTTTCAAGAGATATGCTGTAAGCAGGCAAAACAAGGCAAGCAGCTTGGCATCATTCAGATGTTTGGACTACAACTTCTACAATCCTTTGCTAGCTGGAACTAAAAAGAGCTGAAGTCTAAAACATTTAGATATCACAAAAGTGCTTTCCCCATTATAACAGAAAGAGGTGCCTTAAAGTTTAAAGTGCTGTTTCTGCCAGACAGAATTAAATGTGCATATTTCAACACAAACATTAATTTTAAATGTTACTTGGAACTCTAGCATGCAAGGACTTTAACAGTTAGTGCCTATAAAAACATGGCAGTTTGTCATTGATAGAATTTTTCTAACATGTAGGATCTACGATTACAAAAGGCCTCCTTTTCATATTGTTCACATAATGTGGGAAACTGTAAAAGCCACAAGAAGAGATTGGATAACCATTTGTCTGAAACGGTAGTTTCCTGCCTTGGGTTGGACTAGAAGACTTCCAAGATCCCTTCCAACTCTAGTCTATTCAACACTTGCTTTTTATTTCCTCTTTGCGATTCTATTAGATGGATGGCAAAAATGAGTGGACAGGCCACTGCTTCATTAAAATTGTGATGGAATATGTTATCAAGGAACCCTAGAAATGCAGACAAGCCTTGATTATTGGTTTCATGTAGAGGAGGGTTTTTTTTAATCAGTTAAGAACATGTCAGACATATAGAAGAAATATCTACTGGAAGTTAAATAAGTCTGGTGTATGAAACAATACAGTATTTCAGGAGACATTTAAAAATATTATGCGGTTTCACCCCTTTGAAACCACCAGCAATGTTATTTCCCTATTATCCAAAATGCAAAGGCATACAGTATTGCCTCTGAATTTGGAAGCTTTAACGGATTAACAGAGTGGGAAGGGACCTTGTAGGTCATCTAGTCCAACCCCCTGCCCACGCAGGAGACCCTACACCGTTTCTGACAAATGGCAGTCCAATGTCTTCTTGAAAGCCTTCAGTGATGAAGCTCCCACAACTTCCAAAGGCAAGCTGTTCCATTGATTGATTGATTGTTCTGTCAGAATTTTTTTTTCTTTATTTCCAGGTTGAATCTCTCCTTGATCACTTTCCATCCATTATTCCTTGTCTGGCCTTCGGGTGACTTGGAAAATAGATTGACCCCCTCCTCTCCGTGGCAGCCTTCGATTTTAGCTAAACAGCGATTTTACCAGTTCTGTGACCGGCAAAGTAATAATCAATTCCTATTAGGCAGTCAATTGTGCACGCCTCAAATGTTTTCCTTTCTCACTTGCTAGTCGGTAACAAAGGGACGAGTGGAAGCCATTCGAGAGGAGTTAAGGGTCATCCACCGGAAGAGGCAGTCTGTAGGAAAGGATATATGAAGAACAATCGGGGAGAAGGGAAGGGGGCGCTGTTAAACACGAGTTCTACCTGTTTGTGACGGGCTGCCCACACGATCACACACTCCGTCCCGCTCCCCGGCCTGCCTCCACGATCTCCCCGGGCCTGCCGGTAGGTCACGCTGCCACAGCGCCTTTCCGTTTCCTGGCAACGGCACGACGGGGGGGGGGGGGGGTG
>JANHFK010002969.1:0-10566 GCA_036250565.1 Sibynophis collaris | reverse complement strand
GTGAAGTGTAGTGCTCATTGGTAAGTTTCTTCTAATGGGGAGGGGACTGCTGTGATCTGGGGGGAGTTTGAAGAATAGCAGTGCTGAGCACTAGTTGCCATGAAGTCTTCGAATGAACCAAAGAGAGGGAAATTCTGAGTAGACAAAAAGTAGTGCGTGAATTGCTGCCACAACATGTAGTTGTGGTCACTATGGATGTTAAAAGGGATTCAATAAATTCATGAGAAAGGCTGTCAGTGGGTTTCAGTTGTGAGGTTTATTAGGGCTGCTCATAAGGGGCTTCAGAGCACAAATGCAGTACCTTCAAATAGTGCATATTTTTCCAGAATAAGGTTTCAGATTAGTTAGGGGACAGAGTGTGCCAGCTTACTTAATATAAAATTAGCTAGATTAATTCACACAATAAGCTAAGGCCAAATAAAGCACCTTAGTATGATTCATAGACTCAAATCTCCTTTTCCCCAGGCAGTTGCTGCCATGGATGTGTCAGCAAAGTTCTCCCATTATGATTTTTATTGACTGGTCTTGCGTGACATGCTCTCCCTGCAGTTAACACAATTTCCTCAATTTGCCCAATTTGCAGGGTTTTGTGCATTGAATTCATTGTCTGATTTATGGTTCACCACATCATGTGGACACAGCTAATAAGCCATTCCGTCATTCTGGGTTCCAATCTAATGTAGGGGAGAGCAGATGAAGATGAGTTCAACAGAAGAAAAAGAATAAGAGGTTTGAATTGCTTTCCTCCCATCCTTGAGTCCGCAGAAAACTATACCAGCATGGATTTTGATCTTTTATCTGGCCTAGTTTGGCTTTCTTACAATCATTGATCACTCCATCTACTGGAGGGATCTATTCTATTCTATCTAGCTATTCCATCTATTCACCCCACTGCTGGTTTCTTGTTGTAAGCATCTCTGACTTCATTCCAAGTAATGACTGGCAAATGCTAACAGACGTACGTTTTGAGGCTGTCGTCAAGGAATGGAAGAATAAAGGAGAGAATGCTATTTTAACAGCAGCACAACAAAGAATGACACAGGACTGTCTCATTCAGGCTGGGCCTGATGCAAAGGCAGCATTTATTATTATTGGATTTATACCTGCTGCAAACAGAACTATCCTCAGAGGTTTACAATATATCCATCAATATGCAACAAAACAAAGTAAACTAAAAACAAAAAGGCAGGTAAATCAACCCTTACTCACATAGATCTATAAACTGATGACATTCATGTCTCAAAGGCTCTTCAAAGTAGCTCTATTTTTAATAGCTTGCAGTCAGCCAGCACCTTGGGGGCTGATCTAATTTTGTGGGGAGGGGTGGCTTAAGTGCAGCTTTAAGAGAACACAGCAAAAAACAAACAAACAAACCCAAAATGTTGCCAGGGCATTCTTGTCCTACAGTGAGCTATAATAAAAATATAGTTGGCTTAGTGTGATGAGAGAGGCCAGGCAATTTGTCTGGTGTTTTTAAGGTTTTAGCAAATTAGGAATCAAGGCAGTGAGCACTACAGGATTTTCTTGGCGATGAGATCCAGTTATTTGCTCCACTTCATCTGAAAGCTGGAAAACTGGTCAAGCTGGAAATGGCAGCATGGCAGTTGCTGTCAAAGGAGTCTGACAAAAGAGGGAACTAGGCACAAAGGAGGACAAAAGGAATCTCAAGCTTTTCATGAATGAGCTGGACAATTTGCAGCTTTCACACAGGGCTCAGAAAAAGGGCACCATCTGCTACCTACCTTTTATCTACATGCAGACTAAAAGCACAGGAGGCCTGTCTGCCTCTTATTGTCTAGTCATCCCCAATTCAGTTGAGGAAACATTCCTCCAGGTGTAAGCTAGCACTGGATTTTCAGAAAGCCAAATCTTCATTACTTTCTCTACAAATTCTCTTTATAAGAGAACACTTAAAAAAAAACCCCTTGGACATGGTGATCAATAAAGAAACGACAGCAGCAAAGAATTTGGGAAACAAGAAAAGGAGCAGAATGATTTGAGAGGATTTGGTTTTATCCAAAACGGGCCACTCAGTGGGAAAATTCAGTATGCAACACACCATTGTAGCTTATGTTCCCATGACAACCATCACACAGCCATTAATTTGTGTAAGGAATTGGAGGTAAGAACTTAAAGTATTAAAAGACCTTGTAAGGTTTAATAAGCTCAGCTTTACAGCCAGCTTTGTTGTTGTTGTTGTTGTTAAATAAAAGATGTGGGGAGCCTAAATCCAGCTGTACTTAATCCAAAATGCTCATTGTGCACCACTAAATTAATCCAAGTCCTTGCTGGGGCCTGGGTCACACTGCAAATTATTATCATCATAAGCCTGAAGGCAAGTGCCTCTACTCTGTCACGGATATCCAGAACTTCACGTATTTGAGGTGCTTTAAAAGTAATTGTTGATGATGCTAATATATTAACCAAAACTCAATTCCGATTAGCCAGTCAATTTTCTACCCTGAGGATATTCCCTTTAGTAGTCACTAGAGGTCTGACCAGTCCCATGTTTTTGCTTCTGCACTGTCTATTTCAGCCCATAACCTTTCCCCATGGCAACCCACAGCTTATAAAGCAACTGCATTCTGCCAGTTTCATGGGTGGGAAATTCTGGGAGTTGAAGTCTACACATCTTAAAGTCCCCAGATTGAGTAACACTGCCCTAAAAAGTGAAGCCATTATAACTGAGTCTCTCGGCTCTTCATCTGGCATTCAGTGCTTGGCATGCCTCTGTCTCTCAGCAGAGGAAGCAATTGATTTGCAGGAGCTCTGGAACAGCTGTGCTAATCCTATAAAGCTGTTATGAGCAGTGTTTATTTAGTGGGCATAATAATCTGGCCACTGAAGAAATCCTAGCAACAACAGTGTCTGGTTTAGAAAGAAGAGAATCTTCTACCATGATCCTATAAAGGTTTACTTTCAAGAAGGTCCTATTGCATTTAGTGAGATTTACTGTCCAGGCTGCACTTTAGCCTCTTAGCTGATTGGTTGAGCTATTACATTTCCATACATCTGCCTGTAACAAAATATTAGATCAAATAGGCAAAAAATACCTTGACTTTATGTGATACATACAGGATTGATGAAGTCTACTTTACCTTCCTCTTAGCATCAGAATTCTGTTTTCCGCACAGAAATCAGAATGTCTGCTTTATTTTCTGTAGTTCATATTAAATTATTACAATGCTCTCAGATAGAAAAGATCCCCAAAATTACCCTTTAAAAAGATCCCCAAAATTACTGTAGGTACAGAATGATACACTTCAAGATGCAATAATTCTAGTCTCATTTCTCCTTCAGTTGCAGTGACTGCTTCATTTTATAGAAGGTTGCTCTTTAAAGCCCTAAATAATTTTAGTTGTTTGAAGTGGTTGCTGACCCTCTAGGAACCTGACTAGGCTTAATGAAAAAGTATTGAAACATGTCCATGCAGTCTGCATGTTAATTTCCAGAGAGTAATTCTTTGCTTCTGTTAATTCTGCAATATTCAAAGTACTTGGTTCTCCAAAAGTATTAATACCGTGCTTTTGATTCCCAGTTGCAAGGAAGCAAAGCAAGAGAAAATTACTACCCTCATATTCTGATTGTGGACAGCTAAAGGCATCAAAGAAGTGGGTTTTGAGGAAACAGGATATGGCAGGGTATCTTGAATAAGAAGCATCCTGAATATATTTTATTTTAAAAAGTTGTATGGTGGTTGACCGTAATTGTCCTCCAGTTTTTGGTTCAGATAATTGCATTTAACAAAAATTTAAATATATAATTTATGATTCATCATAAGAAGTGTCTACCTATGTGGTCACTAAAAGCTATCACTAACTTGATAGCGTATAGTCAACTTTTATGGTATTCAAATGTGCCCTGATAATATTCTTTTGGGAAATTCACTAAAAATAATGATAAAAGATAAATTTAAAGGGAATGATAACCTATATGTCAAAGGTAATGGCAAATATGGCAAAAATAAAATAAACAATAGAGTTACAGCAATCCAAAATTAAGCAGACAATTTTTTTTAATGGAGGTGCTACACTTAATGGAATTGTTAAGAATAAAAGATCTAGGTAAATGAAAATATATTCACTTATATTTGAAATCACAGAGACTCTAAAAAGTGGGTTAAAAAGTGAAATGAGATGTGGGGTAATGAAACAACTGCTTAAAATACTGTACATGCACCTACTCCAATTTCGTACCCTCTAAATGTGATGGACCTCAATTAGTTGATGATCTTGGCAAAAGGATGGTGTTTGGGAATATTTTATGAAGGCTGTTGCCATGATTGAAAAAGTTACCCTCTTCCAATTAAGAGGAGTAACAGAAACACTGAAGAGTAGGGCCTCTGAAGAAGATTTTAAGAGATAGATGAAAAAGACAATTCTCTGAGTAAATTGGTCCCGGAAACAATGGATGTTCTGTCTACTTAGCAACACAGCAGCTCTGTTTTGGACCAACTAATAGTATAGAACCATTGCAAACCATTGGCCTTAGAAACAGTACATTACAATGGCACCAAGATTTACTATGTCATTATGTCCAAAATGTAATAATTGAACACGGTTGGGGATCCTGCAAGAAACATATTTCCCCTCTTCTAAGCCCCAGTGGGAAGAAAAGATTGCAAGATCATGTCACTGACCTGAAAGTCCTTGGAGTACAGAGCTTCCGCCTAGGAACAGCTATAGGAGCAGAGACCTTATGTTCTCGCCTTCTGACTGGCTTGTTGCAGTTTTCACACAAGATGGTCATAGTTCTGCAAAAGGACAGAAATTATTGAAGCAAATGAGAATAATCAGACTGCCCAAGAGGAAGCCACAATCCTCAAGGCTGGAATAGCATTTCAAATTATGTATGTACTCAAATGTAGAGCCTCCCCTAATTTGCAGTCCTCCTCTCACCATCCATCGGTATGACCACTAGTTAGGGAGGATTGCAACTGTAGTCCAACACATTTGGGTAGTGCCAGGTTAACAAAGATTATCCATCAAGCTGTTCTGGAAAGATGATAAAAAATTGCCTCCCAAAAGAGCGCAGAGAAGATCAACAGAATTGAATAGGGAACTGCAGGCTAAAACATATGAAAAATTGTTGCAGGAATTGTATGTCTAGTTTAATGAAAAGAAGGACTAGGGTGACATGATAGCAGTGTCCAATGACTAAGGGGCTGCCACAAAGAAGAGGGAGTCAACTTATTTTCCAAAGCACTTGAAGGCAGGACAAGAAGCAATGGATGAAAACTAATCAGAGACCTGTGCTAGAACTAAGGAGAATTTTCCTAACAGTTAGAACAATTAATCAGTCGAACAAGTTGCCTCCAGAAGTTATGGGTGCTTCAACACTGGAGGTTTTTAAGATGACAAATGGACAAGCATTTTTCTGAAATGATGTAGGGTTTCCTGCTTGAGGAAGGGAGTTGGACTAGAAGACCTTCAAAGTCCCTTCCAACTGTTTTATTCTGTTATTCTTGGAAAATCAGCAACAGTCGATAAGCGGAACAGGTGGTAGCTATCTACCCCCAACCCTTGCTTTGCTCAACACATGTAGAAGAGTAAAGGACTTCCAGTGTCATAAAGACCCTGATTTTCTAGAATTCTGATTCACACAGAGAAGCCCTACAGATTGCAGATTCTCTAGTATACTGGGTTGACCTTTACACCCAGAATAACAGAGGGGACAGGTCATGGCTAGTGTGCTTCTCCGAGCTTCCCCTTAACACAGAAAACCTTTTTGCTAGTGTGATGAATATTGAAAGGGATATGAAGCAGAATTTAAATCAGTTTGAGTGGGAGCAGTTTTGTAGTCAAGAAGTAAAGACTGTAAATCACCCATTGTGATGGACAGATGTTCTCCAAATTATTAGTTAAATATACTCATCTGATTCAGAACCATGTCAGGAGAAAGATTTAGCATCATTTACAACTGATTCAAATTGAATATACTGTTTCATTTTCATTTAATTTCCCCTATGGCAAAACCAAATTATCAGTTATAAATCCTGCTAGATTTAAGTTCGTAGAGATTGTGTCTTCTCCACCCTGTTGACCTGTAAGTGTACTGAGATTACTATTAGAAAATCTGTAGCTTGGGATACTGGAGGTGAGTCCAGACATTACAATCCCAATACAACAGGTTAATAAAGCCTCTTGTAAAATTACGCCACTTAGATTCTTTATTTCAGTTCTTTCATTAGCAGGTTTGATAGGATATGAGGTTTCATGTTTAACTGGTTTTGTTGTTTTGGTCATTGTAATGCTGTTATCCTTTTGTAATTGTACAGAGCAATGATTTGTATTTACTAGTAGCTATTGATATTCTCATGTTTTAATTGCCTTTGAATTGGCTTGCTGTTATGTACTTTGTTGAAAAGTGCACTGCTACAAATAAATATTATGGCTATTATTAAAACTACCGAAGTACAGTGTTCATTGTTATCAATGAAACTCTCTCCCTCAAGGGATAAATGCCAGCAGTAGGTGAGCTGAATTTGTAATGAACACCTTGTTCTGTTTGTGTGTATGTGTCTGTCTGTCTGTCCAATTAATACTTCTCCTTGCTTGTCCTTAGCTAATTGAAAACTCAATCTCTGTGTTTATATAGAAAATAATTCTATTCCTGCCTTAGAGAGAGGTACCGCTGGTTTGGGACATGTTGATGTTGGGGGGAGGATGAATAGAAAATCAAGAGAAAGGAATGGAAAGTTATGAAAAAAGACTGATACCTAAACAGGAGCATGCTAAATGGTAACCTTTGTACACCCTACAATCAGCTATACAAACATTAAACACAACTTCCCAAGGGGCATTTTAGCATTTGGCCTTACTTTTTCAGGATTTAAAATAAACAGTTTCTGTATAATTCTTCTGTATTGATTGTTTTTTTTCCCAGCATATTTACTGTTTGGTTTTTAAAATTAATTTCAAGTTATTATTATATTGTGTTGATACCAACACTACATTTTCAGCAGCAGTTAGTGAGCATCAATCTCATAAGGGAATAAGCAATAGTCATATTTCTAAGATTCTCTCTGCTTGGATGTTTTAGGTTATTGGGGGTGGGAGGAAGCTTCAATCAGATTCATAATTCAGAATTACATCAAAATTCAAAACAAGAGACTACTTTGGCAGTTTGGGAAAGGACACTGAACTCCTGAGAGGTGTGGAAAAGGGTTTTTCTTACAAGGAATATATGTAGAAATCCTAGGTAAAGGGAGCGCCTACTTCTGAGACAATCCACCATTCAAGAGCAGCATTAATCTATGCTGTGGCTCAGCAGTACAACTGCTTTTTAATCCAAAAGCCAGCTCTGCAACATTTGAAAAGGCAATAAAGCACATCTTTACATTTAAGTGATCGTGGGGAGCCTATCTATGATTAGGGAAAAGAACAAAAGATGTTACTTCCTGGCATAATTAAGCCACATAATTTTCCATTTCAAAAATTAACTGTGGCCCAAAATATTTACCGCAGCATCAGCAGCAACAGCCTGGCCCACCCAAGTGATAGTTTGTGTTAATTCAGCCGAATCCCCTTCCTGGTGCATAAATAGGAAGGCAATGTCTATTCCTTCTATGCATTAGGATTTGTAGACTTGGCGGTCATTGGATTCAAATTATGACCTTCCTTCCAAGGTGCTGAAAGATAGGTAATGAATCCTATCATTTCAATGTTTCTGCTGGCCACTGGGTGGACCAGCTGAGACAGAATTGCTTGGAGCTACAGACTCCATCTCTGAGTAGGGCAGAAGTTAGAATGATTGCCATCCCCTGGCTAAATCCTGTTATTAAGAGCCAAGAAAACCAACACCTAAAGTAGTTGCATTTCTGACAGTTCTTGGCTTTTGAAATAATAATAATGATGTAAATTACCCACCCATAATAGATAAACATAATAGATATCTGGGGAGGTTTGAGGTGTTACCATCATCACCACCACCCTGTCTTCAGTCCAAGGATCTCTTACCTCTTTGCTGTCTGGCTGGGTCTGAACTTGCTGACCTGACATCCTCTGTCTCTCCTTCTTTTATAATAACCCCCTCTGAGGGAGGGGGGGAAAGGGGAGTCTATGGGGCCAAACAGGGGATAAAATTACCTCTTGTGACGCAATTGTAAACATCTCTGAACTATTTTTAGAAAACAGACTTCTAAAAATAGCATCCTTTCCCCTCAACACACACATATACAAGGTGCCTGTAATCTGATAGGGGAAGCAATAAAGAAAAGGCCTGGCTGCTTAAAAGGGGCTTGTTATCTCAGCAGGGAATTGGGGTTATGGGGTGGCTTGGGAGCTGCTGCTTGTGGAAGAGAATTATCGTCACTTTTGGCTCTCTAATCCCAGTGATGTGGCTGGTGATGCTGACCTGATGGCACTGAGGCCCTAGAGGAGGTGGCTCTGAAAGGCTTTCTCTCAGGCAGAGAACGGAAGGAGGCATGGAATCATATACTTAGCAGCTGAGTTGAGCTTTTTGGACTGTTAGAAAAACTTTTAACGGGTGCTGTCTTTGTAATGCTTATTACAGTCCTGTAAAGTAGGAAAATACTATTATCAGGTAGGGCCTACCCTGCAGCTGAATGAGATGGCTGTATCAGGCAATACAAGCTGTGAGGGAAATGAGATAAATATTAGAGGCAGAGTGATCAGATGGCAGATTCCTATAATTTCCCTGCATCCCTTAAAATGGCTTGCTTTCTGCAAGTGTGGTGCTAGAAGTTCTCCCATTGTGTACATTGAAACATGGCTGAATTGCTTCTGCTCAGCATCTGTATATAGACAGGGGAGAGTGCTGTTTTGTCCATTTCCTCAGGTATCAAAATGATTAGGCCAATTGTAGGGAACTGAGAACTGTAGACAAGTCAATGTGTTGTTGTTTTTCAGTTCCATTCCCCCTCACAAAGTCCAGGAGGGTTAAAAGAGAATAACAACAATCTTAAATAAACAACCAGACATGTTAAAAGAGCCACTAAAGTAATTGAGAATGATCAACTGGAGACGATGTATAGTGTCATGAGTATACCCATGATACTCTTTTCCATCTGAATCAGGAACATATGCTCAATAGTTGCCTGGAGGTGGTACCAGATGAAACCAACAACCTTAAACTTAACCTAGGATAAGCTTAGATGGGAGGACTATGGATACCTGGTTTTCAAAATCAGATATTCAGGAAATATCCTGTATTTTATTAAGGAACATGCCTTCCCAATTAAAGAGGTTTGGGACTGAACAGAAATCTCCTGCTATTACTGTACTTTATTGTGAAGGCTCCCCAGATAGGAATAGACTCTTGTAAATGTAATGCCTCCAGTTCTCAGTCTATGAAGATGTGCCTTCAATATCTTGGGATCGGTAATATCAAAGGCTGTTCAGAGATCCTGAAAAACCTTCATGGTAGCACTCTTCATATCTCTGTCCCAGAAAAAAGAGAACTATATTCAGGGAAAAGACAGGGTGAAAATATTCTATTATATTAAATATAATTTAAATATTCTACTAAAATATTTCTTTTAAGCATGCTTGCAGCTAAATGGTCAGTATTGTTTACTTTAAAACATCTTGCATAAGAAAGGAAGATTTGCAACCGAGTAATAATTATTCAGAGCTCCAGAATTCAAGGAGGGAGTCTGCCACCTTCAAGTGGTAGTCTCTCTCTCTACTGAAAAACGCAATGACTACTTCCTGGACCCATCCAGTTAAACCCTATTAGATTTTAACTAGACCCCTCTTGTCTACTTCCTGTGGTTATAGCAATTGCCTCTGATCTTATAAACGCTGATCAGTGGTGCCCCCATAAATTGGACAGGATGTCAAAGGAATGTAGTGTGTCATTCTGAACAGATGTGAGTGACTCAAAATTAATTGCGAACAATGGTCACTAAATTGTTAGCTTAATCTGTATCAGGACTACCTGTCAGCAGCTCAGCTGCCATTGAAAAGCCCTTGGTGTCCATAGTGAGTCCACTTCATTTTTTTTCCTTCCAGCCTGAGTTACAGAACAGTGGTGGGTTCCTACAGGTTCGCTCTGATCCTGCGAACTGGTAGTAGCGGCGGCAAGAGGCTCTGCCCACCCACCTGGACATCATCACAGATGCTCTGCGCATGCTCAGAAGTGCTGCATGCGCGCTCCCGTTGCGAACCAGTAGTGAAGGTAAGTGGAACCCACCACTGTTACAGGCCCAAAATCTCTGACGAATGGACCTGAAGATAACAGAAACACGAGTAATTCATTTATTTATATTTATACAGTATACTCACATGAAAGTAACTCTGGGCAGCATATAGTACTTAATTAAAAGTACATAAAAACAGTCACAATTCAAAATAACTATTAAAAAGATACACAAAACAGGAGAGATGATATTAATCACAATAAGGGAGGCATCAGAAATCTTCCCATTCCCGTAGAACCTCTAGGTTTGATAACATAGCCAGATCTTGAGGGAATTGTGGAAAGGTGAGAGGGATGGAGCTAATTTCACTTCCAGGGTGAAAAGATTTCATAAATAAATAAATAAATAAATAATTTTATTTTTATCCCGCCCTTCTCCCTGTTGGGACTCAGGGCGGCGTACAA
>JANHFK010002968.1:176885-189215 GCA_036250565.1 Sibynophis collaris | reverse complement strand
AGGGTTTCCTGCCTAGGCAGGGGGTTGGACTAGAAGACCTCCAAGGTCCCTTCCAACTCTGTTATTCTATCTTCTAATTCCTGATAAAATAATAGAGGTGTGGGTAAACTCTGAGGCACAAATTAGCATCCCTTTCATGGATTTCACAGTGGGTGCTGTTCCATTTGGAGGAATCAAAGGGCTAAGCAAATGAGAAATGGATATGAGGTCTGAGAGCCAATATAGTATAGTAGTTAAGGTGTTACCGTATTTTTCGGAGTATAAGATGCACCTTTCCCCCCTAAAAGAGGGTGGAAATGTTGATGCGTCTTATACAGCGAATACAGCCATTTTGGGCCTCCCAAAGCCCTGCCCCGCTCCACCCAATGGGCCAGTTTTTCACAAAACGGGGGTGCTTTTCCCCTCCTCCAGGCCTCAGGAGCACCCTGCAGGCCTCCCAAACCACCTGTGTGCCCTGTTTTTTTGCAAAAACAGCGTTAATGCAAAAAACAGGGCACACAGAAGGTTTGGAAGGCCTGGAGAGTGCTCCTGGGGGCCGGGGAGGGCACCCCCCCTTTTTTTTCTTACTTACCTCTTTGAAATCTTGGTGCATCTGATACATCGGTGCGTCTTATAGTCCAAAAAATACGGTAATTGTGGAGGAGAGGGGAGGGCTTTTAATGACTTTGGTCAGCCTATCTTTCTCAGCCCATCTTATGTTACAGTGTTTATGAATCATTTTAGGCAAGATGGGCCACACCATCTGATTTCAGCTTTTGGAGGAAAGGTAGAATATAAATACAATAAAATGCTGACTCCTCTGTAAATCAGACAATAAAAGTCAATTTCACCCCTCAAAAATCAGCCCCAAATCCCAAAAGGTAATGGGTACACATGAGATATCATAAACCAATAAGGACCTGTAGTGACTCTTCCAAGCAGATTTCTTTATTATTTTACATCTATAGGCAGAATCTTACTAAACTGAAGCAGACTACTATTTACATGAAGCATGTACTTTGGGAACTATTAGGGAGGGGTTGTCTTCACCCTCTTTCTCATGCTATCTGAACTTTGTTGTACCTTAGTTCTCTGGAATGGATCTCTTTCCTCCCACTACATTCCACGGGGGGGGGGGGGATGTTGGTTCTGTACAGTGTTATCATCAACATCTGTAGGGTTATTAGAGAACCAGCAACTCCATGCAGCAAGAAAGGATTTGCTTTTAACTTATGGTGCTAAGTAGATCACATGGAAAAGTTAGACAATCAATCCTGCAAGCACTTTAGTTATTTCTGCTATTTCATATTATTTCATTTGTTATGAGGATGACCTTTAATTATTATTCCTCCTATATGATAGGCATAAATGTTGGCTCCCTCTCATTTTTCTGACTTGTTTTTCTTGACATTTCCTCTACCACTAGGTACAGTCCGACGATTTTTAGAGATTCATGGAGAAACCCTGGAAAAAGTAGTGTTTGCCATTTCTGATCTTGAGGAGGTATGTAAAATAACTTGTTGTCAAGCTGTACAGTTATGATACTTGTTTTTCCTTATAGCTTTCTTTTGAAATGTATAATAAACGTAATATAAGGAACTCTTATTTTCATTAATTCATACACTCCTCGGTTTTGCTTCAGATTCCATGTATTATGATTCAAAAGTGGATATATTTTGGATTGTAGATATAAAATTAGTGAGCACTTTCGTTTGCTGATCTTAAGTAGAATGAAGAATTAGATTTATGTTTTATTTTTAAAATATGTTGAAAATGTAGCTCACTAATCAAGTGATATTGATTCAAGTGATGCTGATTTCTTGTTTATGAAATATGGCATAATACAGAAAATATTAGTATACAGTGGAAGCTCAGTACTCAGCTGCTTTGAAATTTGGCAGATTTGATACTTGACACATTTTGACATGAAAATTTTGTCCCAGTACTCATCGTTTGTTTGGTACTGGACATGCAGGCTAGGACTTGTCAGTGTAGGCTGCCTTGTGACTTGCTACCCTTTCCTGCCAACACAAAGGGTCACGCATTAGTCATATGGTTTGTTTGGTACTCATCATTTTTAGTACTTGTTGCACCTTCTGGAATTATTGAGTTCCAAAATAACACTGTAGGGATGGGGGAAACAGATTCACATTCCTTAAACCCTGAATTCCATGTGTTCTCTTAAGCAGGGGTCCCCAACCCCTGGTCCGTGGACCAGCACTGGTCCGTGGCATACCAGCAACTGGGCTGCCCAAAGTAGCGAAGCCCCACCTGCGGGATGCAGGCAGCACGTGTAATCAAGCCCCTCTTGTCTGCGGAAAAACTATTCTCCACGGAACCAGTTCCTGGTGCCCAAATGGTTGGGGGCTGCTGTTTTTAAGTGACTATTGAGTGAGTGCTAAATGGAGAATACTTGAAGAAAGCATGAAAAAATGTGAGCAAAAATCTTACTACAGAACTACACAAGAGCTTAATTTTAAATAATATATTTAATGTTCAGAGATTCTTCTTAAGCAAGATCTGATGAAAGTAGAATGGCTTGTGGTTCAAAATTTTTATCGAAGTATAAAATACAAAATATGTATAAAAATGAAAATATAGATAAAAAAGGGAAGAAAGAAAAGTGTAGGATAGAGGGGAGAAAAGAAAAAAAACCCATTGACTTCCAACTCCTTTTGGTGCAGTAGAATAAGGTAATAACACAAAACCTCAACTTTTTACTTTCATATAATATATACTAGCCATTTCTATAATACCAAAGCTATCTAATCATCCATTGTGGGAATCAAAGTGTCCTTCCATATTTGTGCATAAAGTAATCTTGTTGCCATCAATATGTATAACAATCAAAGTTCCCCAAAATTGTCAAGTTCTTTATCCATTAAGCCTAAAAGTAAAGTCTCTGATTTTATTTTTATATTCACTTTAAGAATCCTCTGTATTAGATTGTGAATCCTACTCCAATATTTCTTTGCTCAAAATCCATATCTTCCAGTACTTTACATATAAAGCCTAAATTTAAGTTGTCAAAGGCCTTCTCTGCATCTAAACATATTAAAGCTGCCTGTTTCTCATTATGGAAGATGTGGTGAAAATAGAATGGAAACACTTTTAGATAAGTAATCCATGTTTCTGAGTGTACTGGTTTAAGAATGCTTCCTCAATTAAAAAACATATCCATATAAAATGAATGTTGAAAGAAGGAACGCCAATACAGTACTAGGTTTAGGTCACTGTTGCAGCTTTTTACATGTTGCGAATTCTATAAAGTGTTCTGTGATCTAAAAAAGTGTTTGCAAATCCCTACTTGCTATTGGTTACAATTTTCCGTAATATAAAGAGTTGGGAAATTATCATTGCCAGTGTATGTGTTTTTTAGGAGGCACCTTTGCTATTTCTAAGATATGCTTCATTTTTCAATTGTTTTCCTATATCTTTGAGAAGTTGCTTTGATTTCTCATTGTTTTTTATACCAGTAACCTGTTCCTGTGAGCAGAGCTAGAAGGTATTGTTTTGCAGTGGTTCTTCTCTCATCTGAAGGGTTGATTTCAAAGAATGACAGAGAATGTTACTCCACACAGTCAAGACCAGTGCCTTGAAGCAGTTGTGGTTCAACAAATAGGGTGAAGCTGAAACCTAATCCAATTTAGATTCTGTAGGTGTTTGGAAATTTAGCAGTTTTCTACACCAGGTCATACATTCCCTGCAGGAAGAGGATTGTGAACTAGTGCTACTCATTGTGTTATCTCTGTTAATGGAGGCATAATCGTGCCAATTTTGCCCACAATAAGTGACATGTACCAAGAAAGGCTTAGACTTCTGATAAGCTGTTCGATAAAGCTGTTTCTCTTTGTTTAAAGCCTGCACTACAAATAAAATTATTGGCTTTTTAAAAACAATGCTAGTACATTGTACCCTCTCTAAAAATATATATTAAGATGGTATCAACTTTCTACTGTGCCTTATAAAATTGGGACAGTCCCATTTATTACACCAACTAGCTGTAAAAACAGGTGGTTTTTTATTATGCATTTCAAGGCATGCTGAGAACCTCAGAAGCCCTAAACTCAGCTGATATTGACAAATGTCTGTGTTTAGTTCAAAGAGAGTTAATACCAAAATGAAAATTTGGGGGTTGGTCTTCAGAGTCACACAAAGTGATTTAGAAAGATCTAGGCACCTAGCTTCAAACTGAAAAATGGGAGCTTGTCTTCTGGGTGTCATGTTGGGATATCTTGAAAGTTTATCACTCTGTGTGTGTGTGTGTGTGTGTGTGTGTGCGCACGCACGCATGCATATACACATTTCTTAACAGCCCATCTCCCTCGTAGACAAGCTAACTTTACTGCTTCTGCATATGTCAGAATGTAGAAGACGCTTTGTCACACTGAACACACTGTGATGCCTACCATATGTCAGCTGGATTTTCAGATAGTTGCAGAAATTAATTTTCTAAGCTGAAAAGAACAAGAATTCTATTTCTATCAGAAATTGAAGCTGAAAGAGAAACGATCTACACATTGAAACGCTAGTATTGATCAATTTATATGATATTGGTATGACTAGTAATTTCATTTTAACACCAGTTAATACTCTTCCTGATTTCAATCTTGCCCTGAAAAGTGAAATGCAAGATGAGACAGTTTTCAAATTCTCTTTTCTATAGCCTACTTATCAGAAGATGCTGCCTCTGTATTTTCCAAGATCACTGGCAGAGGAGAGAGAGTCCCTGCCTTCACTTCCGGAAGATATAGGAAATGCAGAAGGGGAGCCCGTTGTGCCCGAACGTCAGATTAGAATTTGTAAAAAGCCAGGTGCTCCAGAGGGTGAGTCTACTTTTGTGCCAAAGTAACTTGCAGAAGACTTAAAACAGGCAACCAACCTTAAAGGGCTTGAGTTTTACATTTAGCATTATTATTAATATCAGTTATATTTCCACATTAATTTAATCATGACCCTATTTTTCAAAGTTAGTTTATGTTTGTTTGATTTTCATAACTAAGAGTTTAATAACAAATTAGAAAGTAACGAAAAAAGTTATTTTGCTTCTACCCGTTTTTGTATTGAATAATTATCATCTTAATTTTTCCCCCACCATCTTTATCCCTTTTTTTCCTCTTCAAATCCTGAAATCATTGATTTTATCTTTTCTTCTTTCAACAAAAAGTCCATATAAGTTCCCAGTCTTTCAAAAAGATTTTATTTTCATTTTTTTCTCTGACCAATCTGGTCACTTTCAGCAAGATCAGTTAAATTTATAATCCAGTCTTCAACTGATGATATCTCTCGCTTCAACCAGACTGAGAGAGAAATTCAGACAGGCTTGATGGGAGAGTCGCCTTTTTGCTCTCCACAGTTATCCGCTTGACCTATTCAAAGCTTGCAATATATTGTAAACTGTAAGTGGTAAAATTTCATCAGTTCAGATTGCGCCAGAAAAAAGAATTGCTACCAAGAACCTCTGATGTTTTGCCATAGAATCTCTTCTAAGTGCAATTTGTTTTCATTCAAATGGCCCCTCATTTTCCTGTATTGCATGTGTAATATGACATCCTCAGGGACAGACCCGTCATTATCCCGGAATATCTTCTGCAGATAATTCTGATGAAGAGGAGCTAGAAGCTGACTTCTCATTTATTGGTTCTCATGCTTTTGCTCGAATGGAGGGAGATGTTGATAAACAGAGGCGTCTTATCCTTCAAGGACAACTGTCTGAGGCAGCACTACAGAAACAACATCAGAGAAAGTAAGGCACTTTTTACCAAAGTCCCTCTCCCTCTCCTGGGTGCTTGGGAGCAGTGTACTTATTAATTCTGACCACAGGATAGTGTTCTGCTGTAGTAGATTTCTTTTTTTCTTTCAAAGGGGAAATAGTGAACTGCTAGTGGGTTTGGACAGACTTTTTAAGGTTGGCATGCAGAAGGTGGCTTGATTCTGATAATTGTCAGGTTGTTTCCAGTACAATTCTTTCATAATTAGTTTCCTGTTTAGGCTAAGTGAGAAATGCATTAGGATATTTGGCAAAGTATATATAGTATCTGGTTTGATGTTTATGCTAATTGTGCTAATACTAGAAAACTGTAACTATTTTGCAATTTTGTGTGGTTGCCTTCTAGTTACAACCGTTGGCTTTGCCGAGCAAGAGCTGAGGACCTGTCAGATATTGCTTCACTTAAAGCATTGTACCAAACAGGTATGATTAAGGTCAAATTAACCAAAATGCCTGTGACTCCTGTATGATGAGTGTGGAAAGAAAAAGCAATGAATCTTGCATTTTAATGCTACCAATGAGAAATTTAGCCTATAAAAGTTTACTTATGGTTAATTTTCCTTGAGAGTTGCAGTAGCTATGTAATCAAAATTGTAATATCGGGTTTCCTCGAAAATAAGACCGGGTCTTATGTTAATTTTTGCTCCAAAAGACACATTAGGGTTTATTTTCTGGTTAGGTCTTATTTTGGGGGAAATACAGTACTAAATGCATCCATCTGGCTGACAATGCTAGGACTTGTTTTCCAGTTGAGTCTTATTTTCGGGGAAACAGGGTAGTTTTAATTATTTACATATTCAGTGCAGAATAGCACTAGCACTTAGATTTATGTACCACTCTATAGTGCTTTACAGCACTGTTTGAATGATTTACAGTGTCAGCATATTGCCCCCAACAATCTGGGTCTTCATTTTACCGACCTCAGAAGGATGGAATGCTGAGTCAACCTTGATCCAGTCAGGATTGAACTCCAGGCTGTGGGCAGTGAATGCAATATTGCATTCTAATCATTGCACCACCAGAGCTCCTAGTGAGCATTACATTAACTGATGTAACTACTGATGTAGCTGATAAGATAGTTCAAGGATTTCAATAGTTAAGAAATACTGTTCTACTTATATTTTTTAGGTTTAGAGAAAAGTTAGCCATTCTCCTTGAAAGAGGACATAATATGATATAATGGGTAGTCTTTGATTCCTGTGCAACCCCAAACAATGCTGACAATTTTCAAACAATGATTTTTAAGCTAGATTTGACTTGGGGTGTGTGTATGGGTATGGGTATATATTTATTTTAAGTTCTGGAATCTGAAATATGGTCCTGATGTTCGTTCTGTTCATAGGAGTTGACAACTGTGGTCGTACAGTGATGGCAGTTGTTGGAAGGAATATTCCTGTAACCCTTTTAGACATGGAGAAGGTAAGAACCTGAGAAATATTTCAATAGTGGTAACACTTCTTATTTTAGAATTTTAAGAAATCATATTTGTACATCCAGATTCGTTCTTCATCCTTAAAAGGACATTTTTAAAGGTTTTCATTTGAGACTGAAAATAAAAACCCACTCGACACGACTGACATTCCAAGATTTGGAAAGCCTACACAACAACCTCAGAAGACACTCATATCATGCAAACAGTTTGGCCTCAGCTGAATGTACTTTGAGGTCTACTGATCCATAGCCACACAGACTATTATAGGTGAAACATTTTTTTTAATTATTCCCAAAGCTGTCCAGAAACCAAAGCAGTTTCATCTGAATGCCCATTATTAGTCTGCAAATTAGTTTCTGTTCATTGCTCACCAAATGAAGCTTTGAACCATTTCCAAAGTCAACTTTGCAAACAACATATTACAAAAATCATAGAGCTGTGATAATGAGCCATATTGGTGGGCACATGAGCGTTGCCCCAGCTCAGCTGCAGCATGCATGTGTGTGCCAGCCAGCTGATTTTTGTCCCTTCTGGATCCACCGGAAGTCAAGAAACAGGCCTCTGGAGGGCCTCCGGAGGGGTGGGGAAGGCCGTTATCGCCCTCCCCAGGTTCCTAGAAAGCCTCTGGAGCTTGGGGAGGGTGAAAAATGGGCCACTGTGCTATCACATGCCAAAAGTGGGGGGAGCGCAGGGGGTGGATCACGTACACATGCACAGGGGGAGTGATGCATTGAATTATGGGTGTGGGCATGCGAGCGCGTGACCCCCCCCCCCATGCTCCCCACACTTGGCACCTGACGGCAAAAAGGTTAACCATCACTGCCATAGAGGATTTTGCTAAGACTATAGACCTATGACCTGGACAAATTGTATTTAGTGTACTTCATATAATAGATGTTCTATACTGTATATTAATAGTACTTTAATCATCTGCAAGGAGGAATGCAGTTACAGCTAGTCCTCAACTTGGTCATACTTACGACCATTTGCCAAGTGCTTCCAATCATGCGATCATCATTTGCTAGGTTCTCTGCTGGCTTCCCCAGAAAGTCAAAGGGGAAGCCGGCAGGGAAGGTTGCAGTCTGCTGCAACCTTCACGAAATCCTTCTTTAGACTGCAGAAACTAAGTTTGGATCTTCAGGATCCCTGCTTCGATTCTCCAGCCCAGCACACAGAGGGGAGAGGAACTCTTGTGCTGGGTTGGAAAAATAAAGAGTGGATTGTAAAAATCCCCACTTCGTTTCTCTAGTCCAGAGTAGGAATTCCATTCCACACATAAAAGGAAGGCGAGCTTCTCCAAAAGTCTGCAGAAATGAAGTGGGGGTTCCACACTTATTTTATCAGCATAAAAAGGTTCCAGTTTGATGCATTGCTGAAGGTGCTGGGCTAGAAACCCAGAGAAGGTGAGTTCTACCCCACCCATCCCTTTTGTCATGAAAACTGGAGCTTTGAGCCAGTTGTACTTCTTGGCCCAGCCCATCTTGCAGGATTGCTAAGGTGGGGAAATAGGTTCACAATGGGATTATGTTTGCTACCTTGAGTTCTATATAAAAAAGAAGGGATAAAATTTTAATAATTCCTGCAAGACAAATTAGGCTGAAGCATAGGCAAGGCTATCAGATCAGTTTCATAGCTGAGAAGAGGGTCTGATACCTTTTTTTTCTAAATGCACTGTGTCTTGCTCATTGCTATTCTTGAGGACGCAGGAAAGCCATTTAGCTCAACAAAACACACTATTTTCTTTCTGTTGAGGAAATTATTTTCCCCAATACTATTTTTGAAGAATTACAAAAAAGAGGAGGGGATGCCACATTTTGTCTCTGATGAAACAAATGTGTGTTGTTGTTTTCAGGCTCTCTTGTACTTTATCCATGTGATGGACCATATTGTAGTGAAGGAATATATTATCGTCTATTTCCATACGCTCACTAATGTCTACAATCACTTGGACTCAGATTTCTTGAAGAAGCTCTCTGACATTGTCGATGTGAGGTAAGTTTTATATTCAAAGGTCTTGAAGCCGTCTCTCCATATTGACATCTGTGATTAAAAAGCACAAGAAAATTTGCTTTAAAGAATGTACTGTACATGCTCATGAGTAAGCTGAGAACTTTAATGCCGAAATGCACCCCAAAATCAGATGGGCTTATATGAGAGTATATATAATAATACTATTTTAAACTACCCATATTTTCCATTTATTTGCATGTATGAGCCCATCCACGGATAAGCCAAGTCTTTAATTTTTAACCAAAATACCATGAAAAATGTAGGTCGACTTATCTGCAGGTGGTACAGTTTTGATGGTATTTTGATTAAAAATTCAAGGATCAGCTTATCCGCAGATGAGATTATGTGCAAGCATATATAATGATGTGGGGGTGGGGTGGGGGGAGAGAAAACTTAATAAACCCCAAAGCAGGATGAAGGTGGGTGTAGGACTTTACTGTGAAAACTGAGATAAGACTTCTTTGCAAAACCAGAGGTCTTGTTTCAGTTCCTGTCCTGATATCCCAAAATATCAATCTCGTCTTGGATGCTAAGAGTAAGCCAGTTCTGTGAATGGGTTGGGTGGTATCATGTCATCAGTTAAATGTTTTAAGATTTAAAAAACTTCTTTTGTTATCAACCAGGTACAAAAGAAATCTGAAGGCGTTGTATTTTGTCCATCCAACATTTCGCTCGAAGGTGAAGTGTGTCATCTCCAGGTGGAAATTGTACATTTTTGCATGCAATCATAAAGTGCGCTCCTGAATTATTGAACGATGTTGCTGAGGTTACGCATCCTGGCATGGAGGACCGCGTTGGCTACCACAGACTCTTGGAGGAGTCACGGGATTTAAGCCTAACCAGCAAACAATCAAAGAGTTTTGTAAAACTAATTACCCATACAAACCTATTTATTTACATTTATAGCATGTGGTTCTTTCTTTTTCCTTGACATATTCTCTGTAATATCTACCTTAAAAAGCAGTTGCTTTGGGAAGGAAAACTTATCTGTCTTGCTTTAAAAACTTGCAGGGTTCACTTGTGGTATTGTATTAAGTACCTTTCTGTTGCATGTCTCATAACTTCAAGATGACTGAATCATTTGTAGTCAAAGGATTTTTGGAAGCAGCATTAATTTCCCTATTCTTCCCTTTAGGTTTCAACCTGGTTCTTCACAACGTTTACTGTCTCAGGTCTAAAGGACAAAGTTCACCATGTGGAAAGCCTCCAGCAGTTGTTCACAGCAATACCCCCTGAACAAATTGACTTTCCTCCATTTGTTCTTGAATATGACATCAGGGTAGGTGAATATGCATTAGTTTGGCACTCTTCCATGTCTTTTAGATTGCATGAAGCAGAGTGAGGGTAAAGAAACGTTTATTTCGTGTAGTTTACAAAGATGCCTGGTGTTTTGCTTTAGAAACAGCTAAGAATTGAAGGCCCATCTTGGATTGCTTGGGCCTTTAAAAGAATATGCCGCAGAACACTTGTGTGTATTGCTGAAAATACACATTGCATTGGTATGAGGACACATTATCTAGAGAATAGATGATCGCTCATGTTTAGAGCACAAATCTCTTCATAGGAGGCTGTTATTGTAACCTAGAAAATGTTGAATTTTATAGCTCTTGTCATCTTGAATGAGCTCCATTGCAAAAACTAATGAGTGCATAGGAGGAAAGAAAGGCATAAAAAACAATAGTATGGAGTAGATAACTGTTGTCTAACATAAAATGCATTATAACAAGATGTTCTTTATCCCAAAATGACAATGTGCCTCCTGTCTTTCCTACTTCATCTGGTTTCTTCCCCCCCCCCCCCAAATTCATTTCTAAATTAAGGTTCCTGGACTTCATTTACAGTGTAGTTTATTGGGTGTTTCATTCTTACAGGGTACATTGTGGCACATGTTTTTATACAGGTTACTTCAAAGGCACAATAGTTTTTGTCTTGTAGCAGTGTGGAAAGATGCAAGTGAAAGCACTTCACTAGTTTTCCCTTTTAAAGAAAGCAAAGGGAAAGGAATTATTGCCTGTGACCTACCTTCTTCCCTTGATGCATTCCCAGTGTGTTGTGGCTTCTTTTCATTTCTCTGCTCTGGCACGTTTCTTTGTTTGCACTGGAAAGATCTTGCAGCTGTTGTTTTTAGCATGGATACACTACACTTCCTGACCCATTTTTCATATATATTCTCCTGTGGCTAGGTAGGGTAATACCTTAAAAAAAAATGGAGGCTCCTTGCAGTTGGAAAAAGAAGGAAACCTGAATGCAGATGAAAAGAAAGGACAGTCAAAAGTGATATTTGTACAGTATACAATTTGTCGTATGATGGGTTAAGCAACGCAAATCTACTCTGGCCCATAATATCTAAACTTTTCTAGTTCTCCAATCTGTTTCAGAGTAAAACACTGCAATTCAGATGACAGCAGGGGTGGGTTCCACTTACCTTCGCTACTGGTTTGCAACGGGAACTTGCGCGCAGCGCTTCTGCACATGCTCAGAACGTCCGTGATGACGTCTGGGCGGGTGTTCGGTGCCTCCTGCCGCCTCTATTACCGGTTCACAAGATCCAGAGTGAACCGGTAGGAACCCACCACTGGATGACCGGGCTTCTTTCCCCTACAATAAATGGCAGTGACTTGGCCCAGTGTGCTATCTGTGGAATTAAACACGTAGAGGTTCCACAGCTCTTCATTTAACAAGACCTGAATGTGATTTCTTTGTATTCAAATGTTCTTGGTGTTAATGTTTTTTTTTTCCCCTCTCTGCAGGAAAATGGATACTATTCTTACCCTTCTTCTCCAGACCTCTGAACCTTCAGCTCTGCCATTATTTCTGATTGCTCAACAATCTTTCACATGCTGCTTGCCATTGCCATATCAAGTCGATCTAAGTTATTTACAGAGTTCAGAGATAGGGCTTTCTTCCCCACCTCTGCTATTTTTTTACAATGAGATAGTTACAAGGACACAAGCAATCAGAAAACTACAGGGTAATGAACTGTATTTCAGATCTAAGTATCCAGGAGAAAATGGATTTTCCATGTGGGAACATTCTTTTTTCTTTCACAAGATCTCAAGATGATTCCGTTGTTACTACCATTGCATTTTCCTGAGACATCAGTGGTCACCTTTTGGCACAATCTGCAGATACTGGGGTT
>JANHFK010002968.1:146573-160457 GCA_036250565.1 Sibynophis collaris | reverse complement strand
CTCATTCCCACCCCACTCCAGGGGAAGGATACTGTCAAATCTCCATTCCCACCCCACTCTGGGGCCAGCCAGAGGTGATATTTGACGGTTCACTAAACTACTCAAAATTTCCGCTACCGGTTCTCCCAACTACTCAAAATTTCCGCTACCGGTTCTCCAGAACCTGTCAGAACCTGTTGGATTTCACCCCTGCATCCATTGCTTCTTGTCCTGCCTTCTGGTCCTTTGGTAAATAGGTTGACCCCTTCATCCTTATAGGATGTAGATGTAGATCAGATGGAGTAGTACACCATGCATTGGCAGTCCAAGGAAGGAATCTTGGTTTTCTTGATGTTATCCTGTAAACAACTCATTCACTGAGCAATAGATGAAAAGAAGACAGCTCCAGATTGAGAATAATCAAAAATAACACCACCAATATTGCAATAATCTCTTACAAGCCTATTATGTAATTACATTAGGAATATTGCTCCCGTCACCAGTGTCAACAATTATACTAAAAAAGTACAAATAGAAAGGACTGAGAACAATCCCTTGTGAATAAAGTTTACCATCTTTTCCCTCTTGTTACTTTAGAAACAAGATAGAAAAGGCAGAGGGGTATGAACTTAGAGAAGCATACATACAATCATTATGCAAAGTGTACAGAAAGTAGACAGGTAACATTTTGTTCATAACAATAATTTAAGGTCATTCCCCAAGTTGAATGGAGGGAGAGTAATCCTAAGAAAAGTTTAAAGGAGCTTTCTAACAGATAAGGACACACAGACATACTTGGATTGGTCTTCCAAAGAGCTGCAATGCCAGGAAAGCATTTGGGACAATAAGGATTAACTTGACCATACCGAGTAGCAGTATTAAAAGAAATTTACTGAAATATGTTACGATGTATATTTTTTAGTATTGAGTTATTACTGAATATAAGCTACTCAGAGCCTTTGGGGACAGGGTAGTATAGAAACAGGAAGGAATCACTGACAGAGAACTAATGGCAGCTCTTGATTTAGATGATTTTAAAAGGAAATAAAATGGAAATTTGGAGGTGAGGGCGGGCTATCAATGGCTGCTATCATCCTGGGCTATATACTAGGATATTTGGCGAACTCAACAGCGGCTGGATCTATGGGCAATGAGGAAACTTCTGAAGTTGAATTTTTCATCATTGATAGATCCTTTCTAACTTCCTTGGAAAATAAAGGAGACCTGCAGAGTGATACCTACTGAAATTGGGCCTTGCTGACCTTGGGCCAGTCATTCACTCTCAGCCCTAAGAAAAAGGGAAGGGCAACCCACTTCTGAAAATCTTGCCAAGAAAACTACAGGAATTAGTTCGGGCACTTGCCAGAAGTCAACATGACTCAAACCCACCAGAAGGGGTGTGTGTGGCCGGGTGCAGGGTGCAGGGGTGAAATCCAGCAGGTTCGGACCAGTAGCGGAAATTTTGAGTAGTTTGGAGAACTGGAAAATACCACCTCTGGCTGGCCCCAGAGTGGAGTGGGAATGGAGATTTTGCAATATCCTTCCCCCAGGAGAGGGCAGGGAATGGGGATTTTGCAGTATCCTTCCCCTGGAGTGGGGTAGGAATGGAGATTTTGCAGTATCCTTCCTCTGCCACGCCCACCAAGCCACACCCACAGAACCGGTAGTAAAAAAATTTGGATTTCACCACTGGCCGGGTGAGATATTTGTCTGTGGAAATCTTGAAAACTGGATATGTTTATTTTAGAACCTTATTGAGGTAAATGTTTTTTATTAACCACTTTTTAAGCACTGAAGAGATGGCTTCTCATCTTCCTGTACATGCCTGTATTCTATACATTTTACATTTTGCAAAGCACTATCTTTCTCAGGCTCTGTGAACACATTAAAAATAGAAAATGTAAAAAGGTGTAACTCAGAGATCCTCTCTTTTATTATTGCATTTTACATTGGATTTATTAACTAGTACAGCATTATTACAAACTGCACATGTTAATAAATTTTTGCAGCTAGTTTTAGATAGAAATAATATTTTATTAATTGATATACAAAATCTCAGAGGCAGAATCTGCACAAATAAGTGTTGCTGGGAAATATCCTTATTGTAATCATATTAATTTTCCTTAAGACTGAACCATTGTTTTGAGTAAGCAGATATTTTTGTGAGATTTCTCGTCTAGAACAAAGTTCTCTTGTCAATCTTAAAGGAAAACAAACCTGATAGTGCTTTGAAAGGACGGATGCTGAAGTTGAAATACTTTCGTCATCTAATAAGAAGAGAGGATTTATTGGAAAAGACTCTGATGTTGGGAAAGACCGAAGGCAAAGGGAGAAGCCGGTGGCAGAGGATGAGGTGGTTAGATGACTGCACTGTCATCAATGCAGTGAAGATGAATTTTGGCAAACTCTGGGAGACCATATAGAACAGGGAGGCCTGGCTGTGCTATGATCCATGGGGTTGCAAAGAGTTGGACATGACTTAGCGAATGAACAATGAAAACCTCTTTGAGACTTTATGATTTAAAAAAAACTGAGCACAGGAGGGGACTAAATATTCAAGGTAGAAGGGCAAAAAAGAAAAAAAGTGAAAAACATGTCTCTCATCTTTAGTCAGCTTGGAACTTATAAAATGACAAGGGACAATGGACTCACTGTTCTTGCGCAGGAGCCTGTGTCTCTATGACTAAGAAGGTCTTCTCTCACAATCAACTGGGGTGCCAATTGTGCCTGTTCCTAGAACAGGAGGCCCATTAGATGATCCTTTATGCACTATTCACCGATTTGGATAAGGCTTCCCAGCAGCAAATTGAAGATCTTTCTAAGAGGCATTATGCAGTAATATGAGGACTTTTAATTATCTCAACATTGGTTAAGAGACACATTTTGCCCAGCATGGCCCTTCCAGGAAATTTTGAATTTGTGTTGCTGACAATTTTCTGCTTCAGAGAATGGAGGAAAGCTCAAATAGCTCAATTATCCATGACTTAATAGAAAACAACAGGGAAGATTTAATTAAAAGGATGTAGCAGGAACATTGAGAGAAGAAATAGTGTGATGCTGAAGTTCTTGATTTTAAGGGAAACTAAAACTGAATGCTGTCGAAGTGGGTTCTCCATGTTAGGAGAATCCAATAGGAAAAGGATTGGAAGATATGTGGAACTTCTTTAAAAATGCATAACACATACATACTATGTTTTCCTGAAAATAAGATCCTGTCTTATATTTTTTTGAACCCTGAAATAAGCACTTGGCCAAATTGCCATGTGCTCAAAAGCCCGATTGGGCTTATTATCAGGGGATGTCCTATTTTGGGGAAAACAGGGTACATACATACATACATACATACATACATACATGATGCATGCATGCATATATACACATGTGACTTCTTTCCTGTGGAATCATCCACTTTCCACGGTTTATGGAAGAACTGATGGGTTAAGAGATGTCTAGAATGCTATGGGAGGTCAACGAGGAACACACTTCACTGAGCAACCTTATGTTGTCCACTCATAGCTGCATCGGTGGCCCTGTTTAGTGTGACCCAAGCCTTCTTAAATTGAAGCTGCTGGGTGGTGTCATCCATCATCATCTATATTATCAATATACGATGATACCCAGCTGGACATCCCTACCTATGGAAAGCTAAGCAGTGCTGTAAATGTCCTTGCTTAGTGCTGGGACACTGAGGTGTCAAAGTTGCAGCATCATGTTGCTGTCATGAGACATTTCACGTTTTTCCATTCACAGATCTGGGGTGAGTGTGGCCTGCACATGAGGCATCTGGCCCATGGGCCACCAGTTTGTCCACTGTGTGGACTTTGTATGGAAACAACAGGCCTTGTTTTAACCTTGACAAGAGTGAGTAGCTTTGGGGTTGGGAGTCTAATGGATCTGAACATTTATCATCTTTGATGCTGGATGTGGTAAACTGCTCCATACAGAGTTGGTACACCATCTGTGGTTCCTTCTGGATTTATGGCTCCTGCCTAAGAAGCAGATGGTAGTTTTGGTTAGAACGGCCAAAACTTTACGTTGTGAACCAGTTGCGCCCATTCCTGAATCCAGAGGCTGTATAATCGGTCACTCAAGTCCTGATCATTTGTTGAATGGATTACTGCAATGCATTTTACATGAGGCTGCCCTTGAAGAACACCCAGAAGCTTCAGCAGGTGCAAAATGCAGTTATGTGTTCTTCTAGAACTGCATGACCCATCTTGACTTTGTGAGCTGCATTGGTTGCCAGTTTGCTTCTGGATACAATTCAAAGTGCTAGCTACAAGCTTTAAAGCTCCACATGGCATAGAGACAGGTTGACAGTTACATTTATCCATCCCATCAGGCCTAGCAGGAGGGCCATATTGCAGCTCCCATTGGCCAAGGAACTTTGTTTGGTGGGGCCCAGGAAAGCCTTTTCTCCCATGGCACCCACCCTCTACAACATCTTCCTCCTCCCCCTGAATGAAATTGGATCCAACCCTAATGGTCTTCCAGAAGGCCTTTAAAACTTGGTTCTGCCATCAAGCCTAGCTTGTCCATGGTAATATGGAGCTTGTTTAATGGTTGCACAGAGTGTAAATTTATAATGCATTCTTTCCTGAATAGAATAATATTCTATTATAATATTTGTAACTGATTAAGTGTATTTTAATGAGTTTGCTTCAATTATGCTGATTATGTGTCATCTCACCTGCATTCTACTGCCCGCAGATTCAATGCCACTTCCATTCTTAAACACCCTGATGTTCTGTCCACCAATAGTTTTCATTGCCAGCAAAGCATCACAGGCTGCCTGTTCCTATAACCATTGTTTCCTAATAATTAGGTCAGGGTATAGCTAATAATGATAGGAGTTCTCTATAGATACCAGTGTTTGTTTACTTCTCCTGTCTCTTTTTCAAACTAGCACTCTGTGTGTATGTGTGTGTGTGTGTGTGTGTGTGTGTTTGCTTTCCAGAAGTCTAAATCTACACAAAAAACTGCAGAACTTCCAAACATTTCATTTAAAAAATTTAAGATTAGGTAATTAACTGGAAAATTTTGACTAAATGCTAGTCCTCACAATCAAATTGATCAACCCTTCAAAGAAGTGTAAATTTGATTCTAATCTCGGTTTATCTACAGCACTTTTTCATGTACAAAGATGTATCCCCTACTGTAACATAAAAGTAAGTCACACAATAATGATATAAACCCCAAAGAAATTATCAGGCTAAATGTTTCCCTGGCAGGAAATATCTCTTGTCGCAGCATTGTAAGAATATTTGCTAACTAAAAACATTCTTTCCCCCAAATACATTGCCTGAAGTTAAATTTCACCATAAAAAATCACCCTAATTTTAACGCTGCCTTGGTTTTTCTTTCAATAGCAATTCTTTACCTTAAAAAGTGCTGTAAGAAATAACCCTGATTGTAAAACAAATCTAAGGCAACAATTAATACAAATTTACCTTGAAGTTAATTTTCACAGCAAATTGAACCACAGATCTTAAAGAAACCTAATTCTAACGTCATGCTATAGCATAGCCATAGTTTTTAACCGAAGAGTTTACCTAGAGATAAATTTTCCCATATCGCGAGTGTACCACTGCATAAAAATCACACCAGAACTCCAGAGCAACATTAAATTTCACCACTGTACTCAAGGAAGCCTAAACTTAACCTATTCCTGCCCATAAAAATTTGTTATCCCAAAAATTACTCGAAAAAACAATTTCCACAAGATGTTACAAAACCAGAAAACCACAGCCTATAGAAACTCATTCTAAATATCATCCATATCCATATAAGAAATTCAACTACTGGAAACTTATTTAACTTAGCCCTACAGCCCCTTACTCTAATTTTCACCCATGGGGAATCCAAAATTGCTTAACCTAAATGTTTTCCTAGAGGGTAATCCTATTGTATTGTGAATGCAGCTCAAATCATAAAAACATCTCAAAACTAATCTCAGAATTAGATTCTACCATTGACTTAGAAAGACTAACTCTAAAGCCTAACTCCTAACCATAATCTTTGCAGCAAGTGAAGCTGTTTATCACTATATTTAGTGACAGAAATGTCTACATGCAATTAATAGTAGTCTAAAACTAATCCCAAATCCAAACTGAACAACAGACATCCAGGAATCACAATCCAAACCCTAACTTAATTATATAGCTAACCAATCTTTTTTAACCTAAATGTTTGCGGGATGGCGATTCTACTGTAACATGAAGAGTAAAAAATCACCCCAATTGAGACTTTCCCTTCATGCCATACAATGACATTTAACCAGAGACCTCAAGGAAACCTAATTTATCCTTCCTTCATCCTGTTGCAAAATTGAAATGCTTTACTACAAAAAGGGCCTAAGGAAAAAGTCCAGAGGAAAAATGAAACCAAATAACCCTTATGAGAAAACCCTAGTATGACATTTCTAGGAAACTTACCAATACAGCAATAGAAACTCTTTACAAAATTCACATTTTGTAGGCAATCCCCTCAAAACGTGAACAGTCCAGGGGTCAATCACCAAATATTCCTACAAGCTGGTCTGGTTCATAAAGCTGAAAGTCAAGGATCAGGAGCACAGGTCTGACAATAGTGGGTTATTTCCAGGCTGGTGGCTGTTCTGAAGTATACCTAGCTGCAGATGTAGTTCAGTTAGGGATGTTGGCATCCTTGCTTCTCGAAGAGGATCACCTCTGTCCTGCTATCAATGTATCATAAGGCTAAAAACTCGACCAGGTTCTGGGCATCATCACCCAAGTCTACCTTCACCTGCTTATGCTGATTAAATGCCTCACCAGCCAACTGCCTCCTAATACCTTGAAGGTAGCAATCCAATGGATCAGGCCCTTCGGTCTGGCTCATAGGTGTCACATAATCAGAGTAGATCATAACAATTAGAGGAAAGTATGTATACAGATTGAAGGAACTGGGCAGGTTTGGCTTTGAAAGGAATGGGAATATAATAGTACTCCTCAAATACCTGAAAGGATGTCACATTAAAAAAGATCAGTAATTATTCTCTACCATTTTAGAGTGTAGGGCATAGAACAATAGATTTAAGTTAGAGAAAGACAGTTTCCAATTAACTTTTTCAAATTCCTCTTAGTAAGGGGTTGTGTTACTAGAATCTATTATCCAGAGCAGCTATAGATTCCATTTCATTGGGTATGTTGAAACAAAAATTAAACAGCCGTTTATCTTTAACTTGGTTTTTTTTCACTGAGTATGGGGTTGAGTTCAACTGCTTAAATTGTTTTTCCAATTCTATGATTAAATTAACTTACACTAGCACTAGTACTTATATATTTTATATCTTTTCAGAACTGCAAAACAGTACTATCCACTTTTTCAGAATACATTTTCTGCATAAGTAGGTTATGCTACATGATTTTTAAGGAGTCTCTGGGAAGTGACATTTAAAATCATTACCATTCTGATTTGAAATAAAATCTACATTTCTCTTAAGGTTTTCAAAGTAATTTTGTGGAATTTACAGACTGAAACTAACAGCTGTCAGAAACCAAAAGGTTGTTTACTTTGAAGCCTTGAGAACAAGTTATTCTGAAAGATCCTAATTTAATCTTCTAGCATCTATATAGTCAAAATAGAAAACAACCTCAAATATGGGCAGTGCTTTAAAAAGACAAAAGCATGGTTTTCAGACAGTCTAGTTCTCAGTGAATTAGAAATTCAAATCTAGGCCACTCAAGGGTTCAAATAATGTCTTCAACCCACTCATAAGAAATGCTGAATTTCAGAACATATTATAGACTATTCATAAGAGTATAAAAGGAAAGCAAATAAATGATGCTTGGATATTCTGAAGGAGAATTGACAAGTTTTGTCTAGAGTCTTAAGGCAGACCTAAATCATAATATAGGTTTCATCTGAAGTTATGTGTCTCTTCAACGTATGGTAGAAAATGAAGAGCAAGAAACCTTTTTTCTTTTTTATTCAGATTACCCCCAAGAGAATGTCCCTAGCATTCTCTTCTTATTGCTGTCCCCCAGATTATTATTGCAAAGTACAGAAGGTTGAACAGATGACAGTCTCTCTGAATCTTTACAACTAAAAGTGCATTTGAACCTGGGTCTTCCAAGTGATATTGCCCAAATGCATCCTCCAATATGTATCTTCCCTGATTGGATTGAGATGGTTTCATGGGCTCTATTGGTAAGAAAACAGTACTGTGATAACTTTCAGGTCTGGCAGGATCCCAAGCACTAGAGAGTATACAGAGTTACAATGGCTAGTTGGGAAATTGGGAACAAACTGGGAAGTTCTTTGAAAGTCTCCTTATTTTATGGAGGTGCAGAGGAAATAAAAAAGGACATACACATTCAATTGACCAAAATATTTTACTTTAAGCTTTCAAGTTTAAGAAAACCAAAATCAGGGGCATATCAACAGCCCAATCCAAAGCTATCATACTTATCTAGCAACTAACAATAATTTTGCAATTTAAAGAAACACATACTTGCCAGAAATGCATACCAAATAAGGTTCTACCAGTGTAAAAAATCATTTAGACATCATCTATGCATTTCAGCTTTGAATTAAATATTAAACAAAGGTCTAAACTTCAGCTTGATGTGGCCTTTTTTGATACAATTCTATTTTACATTCCCCTCTCACCCTAGGGTGCAATTCTACAAAAGGAAGCAGAATAAACCTTTTCACGAGCATCAAATTGTGCTTTTTACTGTTTAGCTTTGTTTCTGTTTTTGAATAATCCAGTGCAATTAATTTCAGCAATATTCAGGCAATTTGATGTGGTCAAGCAAAACATGTAGCTTAACTACAGCAACTGAAATAGACTCGACGTTTCTGTGCTTATCTGTTTGATTCAAGAAGGAATTCAACAAGGTGGTGCCCCTTTAGCACTGCCAAGGTCATCCACCTTTCCACAGATAAGAATTTATCTCTACGTTACAGAAGAAATGCTAGTTTTAAAAAAGCTCTCCTATGTTGAACTTTTGTTGAAAGAAACTTAAGGATTTCTATTAGTCAGTAATGAACATTTCCAAACATGTTTTTCTTCGTCATTACCTTGCGCTATTCTTACCCTTGTTTCCTTTTCTGGAAATGTTATGCTTATGCTATAATACAAATATACCAGCTTAATAAACAGCCTTTTGCAATAGAAAACCTGCAAAAAAATCTCTATAGGTTGAAAACTATCTATCTTCTTTCTGTATTTAATAGACAATTTAGGAATTTCAGGTATTCTGCTGAGATCTGGATTTGGTAAATCTATGCTAATCAACCATGAATTTCTTCAATAATGTAGCAAAGTATTCCTTATGGCTATTAGCTTTGCTGCCAAGAAAGTGCAATTGAGAAAGAATCCTGCACAAGTGTTGTGAGCCTTTTTCTTTATGAAAAAGACAGTGGAGCTGTCGAAGCATGCTTGACAGATTTCCTTCTCACAAAACCTTCATTTATTCACCAGCTGTGACTGAAGGTCCTTCTTTTCTTTCTATACCTTTGAACTTTAAGAGGCTTCCTAAAAATCTACAAGTACCAATAAACCCTGAATAGCAAGAGTTTGAAATTTATAACTGTTTTAAACTGAACTCACTTTTAAGAACTTTTTTCAAGAACTTGGACTGTTAACTGAGTGCTAACTGAAGTATTTTATTCTCAGGTAACTGAAGTATTTTATTCTCATTTCTACTGCAGTTATTGCTACTCACATCATCAATAGCATAAATTCCTACCCTTACCACCCTCCCAAAAGCTGGTTCCATAGATTTATATTTTCTTCTGGTTTGCATTCATTTCTTGGGATTTTCATCTTGATTGAAAATACTAACTCCATATTCTGTATATGCCCAGTTTCAGGGGGAAAATAGAATTCCAAACTGCAGATTCATAAACTTCTATGTTTTCCAGTAATAGTTTTGCTACTTAAAAAGTTTTCCACATTTTCTTTTTTGATTGTACTATTAAGAAAAGGCAAATATCCAATATTACCCTTGCAAGATTACTTTCCTGCTTCCTCCTTTGCTTGGCAGTCTTCCAAACAGGCTAGAAGGAATCATGGAACAGGCCTTCTGCTTTGGGATTGCTACAAATCAAGAGCTCTCCATTGCCAATGCTACCCTCCTAAAAACGTTTACCCTTTCTTTGTCTCCATTGCTGTCACCTTCCTTCTTCAAGGAAGGCATGAAAATATTTCTGAGGAAGCTTGTGAGAAGAAGAGATCATGAAAGCCATGTATTCTGGAAGCCATTTCTGCCGGCATGAAGTTGCCAGTACCCAATTTCTTTAAACTAAAATGCACCAAATAGAATGTAAGGATTTCTCCTTTTTAAAGACAATGTCATTATTACCGCTATGGTGCCAGAAGGAAACTGATTAAGACTTTCAGGAAAATGGCTCTCATACTACCTACATTAAACTGCTTCAATTCCATTCCTTTTAGTGGGGTTTTGATCAGCTAATTGTGTGCTACAATATAGCTATTTTTCCTGCACAAGAATACCAGATTAGTCCTCATTACTTCCATTAAATTGGGAACAGAACTTGCAGACAATGAAACTTCAAAAAAGTAAGATAGCATGGAAGCAATTAAGTATCTATTATTGTTCTGGTGTCGCTGGACATCATCTTTCAGACTTCAGCTTTAAAAATTGCAGACACACATTAGGGCAGATAGAAAAGAGATTTTCTTTTATGAAAAGCAGTACTATTTTATGACCTGACTAAAGCTTGGTAATATTAGTCCTATTTAAGCAGCTAAGAGAAAGACAGGAAACGCTCCATTCTGGCTGAATAGAGGCACTGAAGACAAGAAATCAATTGCAAGGCAACCAGGTGGGACACACCTGGCCGTAAGTATCTGCAATGTAGTAGCTGCTGAAATTTGCATCACTAACATAGGGCGCTGGCTGGTAATAGCAAGTGACGTTACTAGCATTAGGGATGATGTTTTGCTCCACGAGAACTCTGAGGGCCAAAAGGGAGATCAAGTTCAGGGTCTGTCTACGTTCATGCCCCATGAGGCATACGGTGCTCTCATTCACCACTTTCCGCAAGGTCATTAGGTAGTCGTATTTGCTTCTGTCCTCTTCCGCAAAGTGATTCTGCAGGTAGGTTTCCAATTTGCGCTGCTGTTCCAGAATATCTGGGAAGTCTATGAAGAACCTGGAGCACATGTAGCGCTCTAGGTTTTTGATTTCCTCTTTGTCCATGGGCTTGAAATCCCTCACAAGAAGGTTGCTGTATTTCAGGAGCCCGCCTCCCCTAATTTCCTCAGGGTTCTTGGTAGTTATCAGTCTGTTCTTAAGGTGAAGAAAGGCTGCCTCAAAATCACCATACATACTTTCCCCAATGACAGTTGGATGGAAGTGCTCTGACATTGGGTTTGCTGAGCACTCGTAATAAAAAAGCAGGGAGTCTAATATTATTTGGAAAGAATCCACACTGAACTCAAATTGCCGCCGTATACGATCCACAAACTTGAGCTCTACATTTCTGCCATGCCTGTTATAAAGAGATATTAAGCTCCATCGGTCAATTTCAGTGGATACCTTCACCAACTTTTCAATATATACTTCCTTAAGAGTCATGGGAGTAATCTTGAGTTTGTTCACACCTTCAGGCAAAAAATTTAAAAGGGACTGCAGCACCACTTCTTTGACCAACTGGAACTCAGTCTCACTTGGGAGGGACACCTGAAAAACAAGATCTAGATCTTTACAACCCAACCCGTTATCTTTAACCAAGACATGACCGGCTGCAGAACCATTCAGTCGAACGTCGTGCACTAGAATACTTGCTTCTTCCAGCCTGCTCCGAACAGTTTGTATGATCTTCTTCAAAGTTATCTTCAGAGTTGGAAAATTGCCTCGTCCATGAATCGGCACCACTTCTGACAGGATCTCATGCAAGCGACTGACCTGTTCCCAGCTTAGTACACTGCAAGATGTGGAGCCAGCCTTTGGTCTCTTGGCTGCCATTGTAGATTAATGTTTGAACTACAAGGGAAGAGAATATTGAAATAAGATACATCCTCTTAGTACAATTAAGCAAACTGGAGATATTACAATTGAATGGGAATGTTCTTCATGGAAAGGGATAAGAATCTGGATGGAATATTACAAGCATTTTATATTTGCTATAGTCTAAACTGCTTCACTGGTTCTTTACACTCAATTCATTACAATTGTGGTTCTCTTTCCACATTAGTTTCTCCAGCAACTTCACTATTTCTCAGAATGCTTCAAATTCTCACACATTGTTTTTGTTGGGAGGCAAGGAACCCTCAAGAGAAAACTTTGCACCTGAGATGCTCTTATTTGTTAGATCAAAATTTATATGAATATACTGTATTAAAAACTATTTTTCCAGCTCCCCCTATTCATGGCAGCCTTTTTGCCCCTAAAAAATTAGTCAGGGGACCTCTCATCCTACCTTGATACAAGGAATGGCTGGGAAAGGGTATATTAGACCTTTTCATGAACAGAATTAAGTTCATGACAAGTTGCCTCTGTTAAAGTTTGATTACTCCCTTTGTCTGTATACCAGAATCTACCCGGCTTACCACTTTCCTCCCACATGGTATAATCATTTTAATGGGATTTAAAGGATTTCATGTAAAATAAGAGAAATCCACTTATAAAAAACCGGTTGCATCCTTTAAATCTGAGCCAAACCATTTAGCCTTTCTTTTAAAGAATTTGCAGATGGGCTTGTAGGACAGAGTCCTCTCTAGACAATTAATAAACAAATACACATTATAAAAATAGCTAACTGTTAACAAGCATTTTCAGTCAATCTATTACAAGTTTTACTAGATAATGCTGGACACAACAATTACAACTTCACACTTACTTACATAGACCCACATACCCTAAGTTTAATTATTTGAATTTAGGTGGATAAAAATACACTGGTTGCCTTGTTTTAGAGTTACAGAATGGCACAGAAAAGTTCTTACAAGAGAAGGTCTGAACCAAAACACTACTGCACAAAGGGAATCATAAGAAGTAAACTGGATTGCTCTAGACAGAAAGAACAACTTTCTTCTTCTCCCTCACCTGATATATATGGTTAGACAACTTGATTTCAATAGAAATGAGCCCTGCACCCAAATATATTTGTATCCCTCCTCTCTACCACCACCTTCATTTTCAGAAGATTATCCTTGGAGGAGAAATACTTTTGCTATTACTGTTAGAATATTGAGAATCAGAAACTCCTGCTGGTTTCCAAATCCCAGGGCAGTGCCAGCCAATTTCCGTATGAATCAAGTGCATAGACAAAAGACCCACTTTCTGTTGAGAACGAGAAAAAATTGTCCCATGTCTGCTCTTCTGCCGCATTACTTCAGCACCAGTGGCAGAGGAATGCAGCACATACTGTATGGTATTCACTGAAGCCATGCTGCCTACATGTGACCCTTCTCTACTTACTAGTCGCAGCAATTCTCAAGGTGGGCATCAGTTGGCTGGTGGCAAGAGGGGCAAATTCCAGCAATAAGACTTGGTTAAATGAAAAGCAATGTATCAGGAAAGCTGCTGTTTGTATGCAGTTCCCTTAGGAGAGAAACATTGAACACAGCATCTTATCCGAGATATTTTCTTATTTAGAAGACTGGACAAAAACCAAATGTCTAGTGCCTCGTTAGCAGAACTGCTTAGACTAAAAATGAAAGTGCCATTATATTCCCCATTATGTGTAGCCTAAGGAGGTCAAATAACTTAGAACAGTGATGGCTAACCTTTTTGCCGTCGGGTGCCAAAAGCGTGGGGAGCGTGGGGTCGTTGCGCGTGCGTGTGCCCACACCCATAATTCAATGCACTACGCCCCCCACGCATGTGCACAAGACACCCCCCCACTCCTTCCGCTTTTGGTATGCTATGGCAATGTGTGCCTAGTAGGCCTGTTTTTCACCCTCCCCAG
>JANHFK010002968.1:95985-109045 GCA_036250565.1 Sibynophis collaris | reverse complement strand
AGGAGGAAGGAGTATTAAGTATGTTCACCATTTTGAGTTATCTATAAAAATAATAAAGATGGAATTGAAAAAAAATCTAAAAAAGAAGAAGAAGAAGCTGGGGATCAATGGGAGGAACGAGGCAGATTTCAGGTGGACAAAAGCGTCATAGCTAGGAAATAGAGAAAAAGAAGAAGAAAAATAGCATAAAAGAGATAAAGAACCACACTGGGAAGTTTTTTTCTTGGTATGAAACAGGAGCAAAGAAAGCAATCTGAGCACAAGGGGAGGGGAACAAAAATATGAGTTCCTCCCCGCTGAGCAGAGATCCCCTCTCTGCAGACACAAAGGGGAGGAGGAGAAGGAGGAGGAAGTTGGCTGGCAGACTCACCAGGAAGAAAAATGCCCAGCACATTAGCTGAGAAAGGAGAGAGGCTTTTCGGAATAAAAGAAGAAACTGGCTTGATTATATGGGCTAGGATGGAGGAGATCCAATCCAGAAGAAGAGCTCAATGATGGACAGGAAATTGGAGAAGAAATGCTACTGCAGTCTTTTACAGACCCAGGTGCTGCTTTTGGGGCATTCTGCAAAGGGAAGGGAGAAAGTGCAGTTGTTTACTAATTACTGCTATTTTAAAATGTACTGAACCTTTATGACGGTTCCCTTTACACTTTAAGAGTTCTCAGTAAGTTCTGGAAAGGGAGGAGCTCCAGACAGATCCATGTGTGAATGAAGAAGAGGGACAGAACCTCTGCAGGATGAAAGTCCTATTTGAAGTTGTTCTTACAACTGTGATACCATATAATACCGTCTGTACAGTACCTCACTATAATTGTTGCTCCTCGCTGAAAGTAGTAAAGCTATTATTCACAAGAGAGAGAGATTTATCTTTTGTTAAATTTCCTAGAAGAAGGGACAATGACCTATTAGTCTCACTTACTGGGTGGAGACACTTTCTTTACTGCAAGGAAGTTGGAGGGAGGCGATTCAGAGTTCTCAAAGGAATCCTTTGCTGAAGCATAAGATAGCTTCTGCCACCTGAACACAGTAGTTGCACATCCTTTGCTCCCCTACACACTTGAGGTGTGTACTCGTTACTTAAAGAAGCAGACAAAGTAAAATAATCAAAAGTCTGGCTTCTAGAATCATGGTTTCAACGCGTTAAAAGTTGTCAAAGCAGCTGAAATTTTGTTCTAATGAATAAAATAGCATTTCCTTTTTAGGTTTTATTGAACATTTCTAGAGGGAATTAGCAAACCATTTTTTTTGGCAACAGAATGAGCCACCAGAAAGTTGTCACTTTGCCCACCAGTCACAACATCTCCACAGTAACTATGCATGGAGAGGACTAATTAGCAATAATGACTGTGGGGATTACAGTACTTAACCTGTCTTCTCTCTTGCCCCTCACATATTGGTCTTAGAGGCTTTAATAGAAAAGCATTTCACATTCGACATATGTAACTGAATTCAAGGAATGAGTTAAGATAATTAAATTCTTCAACTTGCCTTCCTTTCCTCAAAGAACAAAAGACCCTGCTGCTACGTTGTGAAAATGTTTTGGAATGGAATCTTTGACAGTGGGGCATATGGAGAAAGAAAACAAGACCAAAGCAAGTAAAGACCTGGAAGAAGAAATCACTGTGCAGTAGGACCAGGTTGTATACTTTCTAAATTCTGCTGTGGGAAGATGCTAGTTCCCCCCCTCCCCCGGCCTTCAACAACATATTGTATAGATATGACCTCTTGTGAACAATATTTGGAATAAAAAGCACTACACAGACTCAATTAGCAACAGAAGAAGTCATCAGTCTTCCTTCAACCCCATTCAACCCTTGTAGGCTGAAGTCTCATAGCAAGAACCATTCAATTTCTGGACATGCAATTTTTCCTGAAGTTCGTTCATTCATTTCACAATGAATTCATGCATTCATTGCCATAAGTCTTAGTATAAAATAATGTTCAAAAAAGAATTCTAGATCAGGTATAAAGCATATGGATTAACAATTTGTAATTTTACTGCGGAGCTTCTACGATAGTGCCGGGAAAGATCACAGCCAAAACATTACAGAAGACCAGGTCTCACTTCACGAAAGGTTATTTACTAAATATTCGAGCCACAAAATGATGGTTTCTAGAGTCTTGTACTACTACCTCCCAAGAGATTTTATCTTATCCTTTGTCAGTTTTATAAAGTCATCCTGATCTCTTCATAAAAATATTTATTCCTTTGCAACTTTCCAGCTGGTTGCTAAGGAAAGAGGCATTGGTTTAAAAATCATTACCATAAACTTCTAGGAAGTATTTATTAAAGAAAATATTCATGCACTGCAAAGTTTTTAATTAGTTTTTCTTATTTGCTGTGTTTCAGAGATGAGAACCTTTTTTTGACAAGTTGATAATGAAAAACCAGATGGAATTGAAATTTAAAGACCCTGCTACTCCAAAGTTAGGGTGAAGGATAACATCAGAATGTAATAAGATAATTAATTCAGCAATATTGTGATAAGTGTAATTGTTATAGGTCTGATTAATTTTCAGTCTAGTTATTTCCATGCCTAGGCATCTTATCTTCAGTTGACATCTTTCATTTATTCATTCCAAAGCATGTTGCTCCTAAAATAATGCATTGCAGAATTTTCTCTTTGATGCATCCCATTTTTAGAGGCTAGGTCTAAAATTATGTTTCTGACTTAAAATATGATTATAACACAGATTTGTCTATTATAGATGCACTTGATGGGACAAGCTGGTTGTCTGGCTGGCTCAGAAGTTGTGGGATGAAACACATTTTTTTGTTATCAGTTTCCTTGCAATTCATAACAACATATATTCTCCTATTCTACAATGCACTCAGTGAAACTCAACCATGTGCACTGAATATTTTAAACTTTGTCTCTCCACTAAAATATTAAAAACAATAGCAGTCAACTACCTGCACTTCAGCATTTCTATGGGTAAGCCATTTCTCAGCTATTAGGAAAGTAACTCAACTTGGATTGTTCATTTTAAAAAAAAAAGATTGTTTATTCCATCTTTATTATTTTTATAAATAACTCAAGGCAACGAACATATGTAACACTCTTTCCTTCTTCTATTTTCCCCACAACAACAGCTCTGTGAAGTGAGTTGGATTGAGAGAGACAGACTGGCCAAAAGTCACACAGCTGGTTTTTATGCTGAAGGTGGGATTAGAACTCGCTATCTTCTGGATTCTAGCCTTGTGCCTTTGTCACTAGATTAAACTGACTCTTTCTTTTGCTCCTCAACCTTTCCTCCATTTTGGATTGCTCTATTAATTTTTCTTTGTAGATATCTGAGCAACATCTCAGCACCCTGAGTCCTGCAAGGGAAAAGGGCGGTATAGAAATTAAATTAAATCAATCAATCAACATCTGTGGCTTAGTAAGGGTCTTACTTCTTTCTATCTCCTCAAACAACAGAGTGTGCTTGGCTAGCTCAGGACCCTGAAAATGTAACAAGAAGAAATATACAGCAAGCCTTTTAACTTGGTGGCATAAGAAACAATGTGAAGATGAACCAATGGAATTGAGTGGCAGTATAAAGGTTAAAGACTGGAGAGATAGAAACCAGTGATGTACAGATTGCAAAAGATGGTTACATTTCAGTTGCCCACAAGCAAATTGCCAAGTAATAATTAACTTTAAATTATAAACAGGGGGTGGGGAGGCAAACCTATGCACTGGTGTACCCATGGACAATTAAAGGCACTGAATTCCTTGTTCTGCAGTGGGCAATCAACTTTCTGCAATATGGATTCTTTTTGGGTTTTTCCATTTTTTGGTTCTATTCAGCCGTGTCTGAATCTTGGAGACTGCCTGGATAAATCCCTACAGTTTTCTTGGCAAGGGTTTTCAGAAGTGGTTTGCTATTGCCTTCTTCCTAGGGCTGAGAGAAAGTGACTGGTTCAAGGTTATCCACTTGGCTTTGTATCTAAGGCAGAACTAGAATTCTCATGTTCTCCTGGTTCCTAGCTGATGCCTTAACTACTACGCCAAGATGGCTCTCCAATGTGGATTCTAATCTAACCTAGTTGTCTCTAAAATTTATCTACCAATAAAAGAGAATATATGTAGCTCAGGGTTGAACAGTTCAGTCCTTGGTGCTCTCTGACCTTGGCTGTTTGCTTGCAGACATTTCATTAGATAAATATAAATCTAATTAATAATAATAATTACTTAGGTAAGTGACATCATCAGCGCCGGATATCAGTGGTAATGAAACATCTGCAAAAAAACAACAACTGAGATCAAAGACACCAAGAATCTAACGGTCCAAAGTTAAGCAAAGAGTTGAAAGGTAACTTGTCTGAGGAACTGTGATTTACTTCCAAGCCCTAGAGTGAAATTTGACAACTACACTACTTTAGCCTGTTATGCTATTCCACCATTACACTACAGTATTTCATTATGACACCTCTGTTTTTTGATTCCACTGTTTTCCTATCATGGTATGGTTAAAGCATTGCTGGCTGAGTAATATCCAGTTCTTTAGAAGGATTGAGGATGTGGCAGTAGCAGAAATGCTGGGGAGAAATTGACAGTGATGATTCTGTACTGTCATTCCTGATTTTAAATCAAAGCGGATTGCAATTGAACAAATAGTTTGGTCTTCAATAGAGCAAATTGTAGACTCAGAGCTTGGATTCCATGGCAGGAGAAGTTTCTGGGGAAAAGATCTCAAGCTGGGAAGAAATTCCTAAAGGGAAGATTACCAAAAAGAAGAAAAATAGAGGACAACAACAACAACAACAACCGAAAAGCTCTCGAGGCTGCACAAACTACGGTACTTGATGAAAGCTGAGAGCAAAAATAGATACATCCAGAATTGAAAAGAAGAACAAAACATCAAGAGTGTGAAGGATAATATCTCACATGATGAAATAGATATAGGGTCTCCTGCTTGGGTAGGGCAGTTGGACTAGAAGACCTCCAAGGTCTCTTCCAATCCTATTAGTCTATATTCTATGATGCAACGTATAAGCACAAGTAAAGCACAGAAGTAAAAAGGAGCAGGAAAACAAAAACTTGCTTGAAGACTCTGGGGGAAATTGAAACAGATATGGAAACCAGACTGCTATTTGAAGTGAGGGTAAACAATATACAGCTACAAATAAATGCCATTGTTTATGGTATATGGTATTAGTATCTGTGATGGGAGGTGGAGGTATAGAGTCCTGTTAGTAAAGAGGAATGGAGAGCCAAAATAAGGTCATCCGTAGCATTATCAGATGCTACATTCTGGTTGTAAAGGTCACAGTATGATGATCATTATTTTCTTTATTATTCCTATTTCAAATGGAGCATAACCTGTAACCTTGCTAAGTTTGGGGATCTTTCTTGTTCATTTGGCTGGGAGCCCAGTGGTTTCTGTAGTTGTGCAGGTCAATAAAACATACTTTGCTACGTCTATCTCCAAATGCTTTGGTTCTTTATTTAAGTAGTGGATTTAAGTGGGCATCGTTCCCACAACACAAGTTCGGGGAGAGAGAGATAGGAAAGGTAAAGTTCAAAGTGAGCATATCATCTGTTCAGCAAAGACAATAAAAAAGCAACAAGTAACAAAATAAAAAAAGGCACAACTTCTACTTGGAGTCTGTTTTCTCCAAACAGACAGTTATATCAGGATAATAATAATATCTAAATTAATATTTAAATTAATAAAACTGAACAATAACCATAGAATGAACAGTTAAGGGAACTAGGTGTGTTTAGCCTAATGAAGAGGGGTGACATGACAGCTGTCTTCCAGTACTTAAGGGGCAGTCACAGAGAAGAGGGGGATAAAGTAAACTATTCTGCAAAGCTCCTGAGGGCAGGAGAAGAAATAACAGATGGAAGCTTTTCAAAGAGAAATCCAAATTAGAATTAAGGAGAAATTTCTTGACAGAACAATTAATTAATGGAACAGCTTGGCCCCTGGAGTTGTGGGTGCTCCCTCACTGGAGGTCTTGAAAAATAAAAGGACAGCCATTTGTCTGGGATGGTATAATGTCTCCTGCCTTGGGCAGGGAGTGGATTAGAGGACTTCCAGAGTCCCTTCCAGCATTATAATTCTATGATCTCTGCTGCCCAATTCCCAAAGACTGTGCAATTTACAAATTGTCAAAAACATTTAAAAACTGGGTGGCGGGTGGGTGGGGGATGACACTTAAAGATGGCAGAAATACAAAACTAGATGGAAACAAAGGGAAAAATGGAGCTTCAAACATTCTCATCAAAGGTCTGTGCAAAGAGCCAAGTGTTCAAGGCCTTTTAAAATGCCAACAGACTGGAAGCCATTTGAATCTCAAGGGAATCTCTTTCCAAAGGGCAGATCCTGCTACAGAGAAGATACACTTCCAGGATCCTGATAGATGGCATTGTTTATTTAAAAGAAAACGGAAAGTGCTACCTCTGCAAGATGGAATTCACTGGGCAGATACTATGAGAGATAATACCAAGTAGCCAAACCCTATTCTTCGTAGGTTACAACTAACACTTTAAGGATGCTGATTATAATAATAAAGTCTAATAAAAACTAAACTTATAAAAAGGAAAGAGAATGACGAGGATTAAAAAGTGCAAGAAAAAAGAACAAAAAGAGAAAAGTAAAACATAACAAAGAAAAAACAAATATATATTAAAATTAACTTCCAACCTTCATCGCAAGAAGTACGAACAAATTTAATAACTTTTCATCCTTTGCAAAGCTATAAACATTTATCTCTTCATCTCATGGCTCATCTCTTATTTATAAACAGATCCATAATGCATGGTGTCATCAGAAAGTTCATAAATCCAGAAGTAACATCATACTTTAACCTTGATCAAATAAGTCCCCTTTATACTCCTTTCTTTTACTTCTAACAACCTTAATCTATAGTTCATTCGAATATTGTCATAAGATTAGATTTCTCATCATTTCTTCTTTGTCTCATCACACAGAACTTTTAAAATTTTTAACAAGCCTCTTTTGTAAATCCAGTAAGAAAAAAATATCCAGGTCATGGTTAGTCATTTGAATTTCCTTTTCTCGGTCAGTTTCTTTTGCAGATGCAGTGAAACAGCCTTTTCTAAATCATTCTTTTGGACTGTCAGTTATAAAATCAATTTCAATACTATCACTATCTTGTCTGATACATTTTTCCCCCACATCTGACATTTCTTCAATAATATTTTTTGGATATAGTCTATCCATAGAAGTAGACATTGTTACTGACATTATTGATATTGTGGCTACTGCATTCTGATTTCATTCTTTTAAAAAACCATTCAGTATTTTTATCGTCATCATGTTTTGCACCATCTTCCAAGCCTCTACCTAAAATCTTTAGTCCCCTCTAGTGTCCAGTTTTTGAAATCATGAAATTATTTATCTATGTAACATCTTGTGAAAATTGAAGTAGAATCTATTTCTTACAAGAAATTGTATCCTTAATTCAAAAAATCTTATTGAAAAAAAATTGATATTCCAATTTTATCTGGATCATTAGTCCCTTTATAACTTATAACTTTCTAAAATCAATTTTTATTTAGATTTTGCTGTTTATTTCAGAGTCTTTAAAAACCTTCTGATAATTCTTTTCCCATTTAGAATGAAAAGCAGACTCACCCCGCATTTTCAAACTTGTTATTCCAAAGGTCTCTCTTATTTCAGAAGTAGCTGATAAGCAATCTCCAAATGTGATTAGAAAGTGAGATTTATCAATTTAGTGTCTTTTAAAAGTCTCTCCCATGGTACCAAGCAGAATAGGTAATCCCATTGTCTGCTAGTGCTCAAACTGGTATAAAACCGCTATTCTGTGGTCTTGTAGAAAGCAGCAGTCCAGAGCATATGGGTGATCTCCCATCCTCTCTTTATCTGGAGAGGTTCAAATAACTGGTTTGCTCACCATTCCTTCGTCTTTGCTGGTCAACAGCTCTACTTTTGCTGAGTTCATTCCTCCACACCTTCCCCAGAAGTTACTTTTATGAACGGAAATGGAAAGAATTGGAAATGTTTAGGTTTGACAAACAAAGATGGATGGATCTATGACAGCACTTCAGATATTTGAAGAGATGTCATACTAAGGGGGGAAGACCTTTTTTTATATATATATTCTGGAGAGTAGGACATTGAATAATGGCTTTAAGTTACAAGATGGCAGATACTGACTAAAAAATGGGAACAAATCACTATTGAGAATGGATTGAAAATAGAACTAATTTCTTAAGGGGCTTTGGCCTCCCATTCATTGTGTATTTTCATGTAGAGTTTGGATAGCTATCAGGCAGGAAAGCTTTAACTGGAGCTGAATACTGATATCTTCTAGCCCTATTATTTTGAGAAAATATTTTAGTCTTTTTGATGCTTCTGAGGCATACAAAAAAGATAAACAAGAAACTAGAAGAAGGAAGGTAGGGCCGCTTAGCAAATGGCAGTGGTCAACTATTTTGTCCTTTCTGGATTCTCTCAGATAAAAGATTTCAAGAAAAAAGGAAAACAAGAAAGATTATGCAAGTATCTTCATTATAGTTGTTACTGATGTAATGGGATTACTGAAATGGCCTGGTCAGATTCCTTCCTAGGAATTATCTCATTACTATTGATTCAATGTGCAATGAACAATTATTCTCTGATTGTATGATAGGGAAAAAGATTTGTGTTATTGCACATTTACAGTCCTTAAAACTTGAAGAAAAATCAGGATAAAGAATCAACTGGGAAGTGACTAAATTCCTTTTTTCTTATATAACCATTCTATTACAGTTCCACAATGGTGACAGCAACACACAATTTTAATTAAGTAATTAAACTTAAGATTAGTATAATTATCAGCTTCTAATTATTGGATCTATTTTTTTGGATTCAAACATGTTCTGTTTGATTTTCCCTTTAATGAGTTTTAACAAACAATCCCAGTTATAATGGAAGTGAGGATTTCATACAGGAATTGCAAAATGATTAATCTAACTTTCTTCTGATAGAATTTAGGAGAAGTAAATTCCATAAGTACTTCTACCTGAGATGTATTATCAATCTGGTCCTTCTGTGTACATCACTATAGAGATTGTCTCACTTCCTTCACGGCTTTTCATAACGTTGTTCATAAATCATCTAGTTTGGATTTGAGAACAAAACAGAGATTGTGGCTGCATTAATATTTAAATCACATGCAAAAAAAAATCTACAGAGTTTTCATTTCTTTTCAGTCTAAGAAAACCATTTCAATTGTTAGATAGTCTCAATAATCTATTGTTCTTTTTAATATTCATTAAGTTCATAATATTCAAAAATGCCACCAACAAAACAGAAGGTCCAAAGATCATTTACCAGTAAGAAATCTACCAATCAAAGCACTTTCATTCATTATTCCTCAACAGTGTAGAAAAGAGGAATAGATTTTCTCAGACAGAATCCACAGTGAAGATACTGACAAATTACACACAGACACAGATACATCGACACACAAAGAAAAAAACTCTGTAGCAACATTCTGATCAATGGCAAACAGATCATGAACAAGAATCTTGTATCTTAAAGTCTAGTAAATGTATTATCACAAAAGTTTTCATGGACCAAATCATACTTTATTTGGTCCATGGAATATTAACTTCAGAGAAACTTTATAATTACACTGCTATCTGGATGGGTGAGGAGGAGAAGAGGTCACAGGGAAATGAAATGAAATAGTCTAGAGAAGTAAACATTGATAAACATTTGGTGTGAATGTGAAGCCCTTGTATCAAGTAAACTAATACAGCACATGTAATAAAAGCACCGGTTTCTGTTTATATCTTGAGAAGCTTCATAATAAAGTTCTGTTTGTGCTGTTGAAGTAAGCCTTTGTGGAATTATCAAAATAACCTTTAAGATATAATTAAAAAGATATTCTATGGTATAGATGCATGCAATAATGCTTTTTCATTTTATTTCTTGTACTTTTGAGTAATCAACAAGTGAAAAGAGAAGCTAAAAGGTATGGAATGGATTTATTTCACTTGATGGGCACAACCCATCAGGGTCCCTATCTGTGGGGGAAACTTGTGTAGAGGAAGACTGCTTTCAGAATGACCCTTTCATGGGTTGTCCGGTTTCTGTTGGTGTCACAGAGGGAGCAGAATGTCCTTAAAAAGGACACAATGAGAACCATTGCCCAACACCCCTCCCCCCGAAGGAAGACCCAACTAAATTATGGTTTCAATACAATGATTTGAGGGATCAATAATTTCACTTGATTACTTAAAATATACTTCAAGTGTTTCTGTAGGTTTTTATTAACTTCCCAACACATATTCCTGCTCACTGATTCCAGTGGACAATATCAATGGAGAAACAACCACACTGATAAGGGGTCTTTCCCCATCTTGGGGTGGGCGTTGATCTCTGGTATTGTAGTGTAGAAAGTTGGCACTCACCCCTCTCCTAGAAGAATAAAATATTTTAGGAAATATTAAAAAGGCAGAATATTTTCCCTAAAAGAGAAGTAGAAATTCAGCCTCCACTTTTGTCAATGGGCCATTAAGGCCTCAGCCAAGCTCACTCATCCCCCTTCCACCTTTCCGAATGGACCATCATCTGCAACACAATAGGACTCATTAGGAACAGAAACTCACCTCATGGCAAGGCTCAAGCAAGCTTGGGAGACAACCTACAAGTTAGCTAAGACTCTTGTCCCCTTGGAGTCTCACAGCCAATCAGGATACATTTCTTACACAAGAACAGGAAACTCTGAGGTGGGGCACAACAGAGGCCATAAAACCAAGGCACGCCCAGCATCTGCCCCTTTTTTCTGCTCAGGAACTCAGGAGCTCAGGAAGCCATGTGATCCTGCTCAGGAACTCATGCCATGTGATCCTGTTCATCAATAAACTTTCTTTCCAAGCAACTTCCATGAATCCAGTGTCTTCTTCCCCATTTGGAACTGAACCCAGAAGGTCATTCCTTCCAACAGTAGTGCCTGATAAATTCACCTCAGATTCAACTGCGGTTGTGAAAGAGCTTTTCTCTTTCTTTCCTTCCCTACTGGGAAACTTCCCTCTCCAGTCAGCCAGTCTGTGTGACTGACAGTGTTCCATAAGCATCTTCCTCTCCATCATAACTCTTCTTACCGATATATATACAAATGCTGCCAGCACTCTATTTGGGGGTCAAGCAGGAGATGCCAGGTCTAAAATTATAATTTCTTGCTGCCATCTAGTAATTGTCTCAGCGCTCACAGCTCAGATGTGGTAGTCCTAGGTTTATCATTAATTCCCCTGCTAAATTGAGAGACAGGTGATTATGAAACAAGGAGGCTGGGAAGTGGCAGTGTAAAATGGAAGAACCATCTCTTGGAAGGTTTCCAGTCTTTGTCTTTATGCTGCTCTTGTCAATGCAGCTGTAAACCAAGAGCTGCCCAGTGGGGGGGTGAGGGGGAGGAGAGGAGAAGGGAGTCGGCTCCTGTGCCCTGCTCATTCCTGCCTGAAGAAAAAAAACAACAATGGGCAGAGGAGAGTATCCTGGTGCCAGAGGGAACTATCATAAGGTGTCCTACAGGGCCTTTGACTGTGTTGCTTGGAAAATAGATAATGTTAAGCTGTGGAATGCTTAAGGGGGAAAAGCTCTCTTTTAAAACATAAGCAGTTATTTAGGCTAATCTCATTCATGGGCTGCAGATAAGCTGTAGGTAGCCTCATGGAGACATGGCAGAATGGAGAGGTCACCAAGGGATGCTCCCACTATGGTTAAAAGCAAGTGAAGAAGACATTGAGCAGAAAACAGATGATATGAGAGGAGATCAGATGGAGATTTTGTCCCTGGTCCTCTCAGACTAAAGGTTCTGATTCAACCAGTGTATTCAAATACTTTGATGGGGCTAACTTAATGCTTACCTGATTGCCCCTTGATATGTGTAAATAGGACAAGTGGTCAAACTATTTAAACTCAGTTATTTCATTTTAATCCTCACACTGAACATCTAAATTAATCATTATTCCTAATTGCAGCAGGAGACCTTGTCTAAGGTCCACTTAGTTTGCTCAAGGCAGGCATACCGTTGTAGCTTCCAGCACAATCCTATATATTATGTAGAAGGAATTACTTCTGTCTTCAAAGGTCCTTGCAAGCCTGCATGCATTTGCAGTCTAGTTAGCTCTTCTTACAACAGCAAGTTTTCAAACCATTTTCAGTAGAATAGAAATTCAGTTACAGCCAGATAGAAGGTGTCTATGATAATTGTTTTGTGTAAGGAAGGAGGTGAAAGATATTTAAAGACTTTTTTCTCACCATCCGTTTGCATCTGCAATTGCAATAGACACTGACTACTTTAATTTCAGTTGCATTTGCTGAGGGCTTGAAAAAAAAATGACCTATGACCTTATTACAAGGAGATCTGGTGAGAAAGGATATGGTAATTGCACTGCAATAAAGTACATCTAAGTTCTGCTTAAATGGCAGAATTTGCATTTAAATGGAACCTACAAAATGAAAACATGTATACATTTGATGGGTGTAATTTTTGATTTACAAGTTGAGCAGAAAAGGTGAAGCTGCTCCCAGTCTGGAATGACTCATGAAAAATCCATTTTGAACCATAAAACACTCACCCATTACGAAAAAAATAACCTTTTCTAGGGTTCTAAATAAATACAAATTACTTCAGCTGATTTATATAGTAATGGGGGAGGGGGGCACTACTATAATTAGATTAGGTTTCCATTTTAGAAACATTGTGCAGTTAAATTTTTAAGTTAAAATCTGTTCTGTACCTACCAGCTTCTGCAAAGAAATCAAATGATGGTAATACAGAAATAGTCTATTACAGTAGTTATAAATCAGGCCACCAAATCTAGACAAACCTTGGTAGCAATAGATACATATTATTTGTAACTCAAATCTGCGGGCCCTGTTATTCAAAATATGGCAAACAATGTTTTAAAATTTCTTTGAAAATCATCTTTGTTTGAAAATGGTGTGTATTCCAGTTATCCCTATTAGCCTGAGGTCTGTGTTTTCTGATACAACTTACTTTATTTTGGTATTGTAGGAAGTTAGCACTCACCCCTCTACTCAGAGAAGCAGAAACTCAGCCCCCACCTTTGCCAATGGGCCATTAAG
>JANHFK010002968.1:62743-74448 GCA_036250565.1 Sibynophis collaris | reverse complement strand
TAGATAAAATTATATTACTTTTTGTTCGGTGGTGTGTGCATCATTTCGGAAGGATTACCGGGGGTGGGACACAACAGCACTAGACACAGCTTCAGAGGATGCTTTGAAATAGCACAGCACAGCAAAGTCTGGAAGGGACCTCAGAGGTCATCTAGTCCAACCCCCTGCTCCCTGGCAAAATGGACTTCTAAATTGGCTGAGCCTACCCAGTCACATGGTCACGCCACCCAGTCACATGGTCACACTGACCCAGTCACATGACCACACCTACCAAGCCATGCCCACAGAACCAGGGGCAAAAAAATGTAGATTTCACCCCTGCTTTTGACCCCCCCTGGGGGGGGGTCACCAAGCCACGCCCACAGCCACATGATCACCAAGCCACGCCCACCAAGCAAGCCACACCCACAAAACCGGTAGTAAAAAAATTTGGAACCCATCCCTGGCCGAGGCTCACAGAATGCTGTTCCCTTCCCACCAAAATGGTACCTATTTATCTATTCATATACTTTGCATACTTTTGAACTGCTAGGTGGGAAGGAGCTGGGGCAAGAAGAAATGGGGAGAATCTATTCTATAGAATGCTGACAAGCACTCCAGCTTTATATACTTGGTTAATTATCTTAACATTAATTACATTGGGGTAGCCTAAATAACCAGAAGCATGTTGAAATCAGTTTTTGCAGGTTTTTCAAAGCCATCTGAAACTTCAGCCAGAAAATATGCCATCAGATTGCATTTATAGTCACAGCATTCTAGGTTTCAATATTATAAATATGCATTTAGTAGTGGATAAAATTGACGAAATATACTCTGTTTCATATTCATTATCATCACAGAATTATACAAATTCTGGGGGGGAAAATGCCCATTTTGCAATTGTAAATTGTATGGTTTGTTCAGCTCATTGTTCTGGCAATAAAGTGGGGACTACATTTGGATAGAATCAAAATCTGCCTCAAATTCTTGTCAACAATAGGCCTGTCATGTACCATCTGCAAAAAGAAAGAAGCGTTAAAATTTTTCTTCAATACACGTCATATATCATGAAAAGTGTTTGCTAATAAACAATAATTCCTTTCGATTATTTGTTCTGTTTCATTGCAATAATTTATGAGTAACACATGGCTTTGTACAGTGTGCTCCCTCTTTATTTAATGCTTTCTATCTTTCAATAAATATTGTATCTTTCCATTTTTAAAAATGGAAACACTTCAATGTGCTTAAATGTTCCCCTGAATGCCATCATAGACAATCAACAGTGTATGTTAACACTCCAATATCAACAGATTTCTTAAGTTGTTGCTTGCTGACATTATCATTTGTATTATGTGAAGATGAAAATGTAGTTCCCTTTCTTAGCAGGAACACACTTTACATTATGATTTCTAGAAGCAGAAGTTGCCATGGACTTCATAAACCCACTTGCATTTTACCTTTGAGCCTCTTACTGTAGATTGCTTAAAGTCTGCCCTTAATACATCAGGAGAAGCAATTGTTTCCTTGGCAAGTGTCTTTAGGCTGTAATAGTGGAGATTAATCTTTCTTCTTTGATATTAGTGAATTAGCAAAGAATCTGATCCCTCTTAATCAATTGTCTTTTGGCACATATAAAGGTGAGCAGCTGCCGAGCCAAACAGGCATTCATATTACTGTTTACCTGCTGGGGAAATACATTTACCACAGCTCCATCACATTGAGAAATCCCACTGCCAACTGGAAGCAGGAAGGACGCCATTTTGTGTGGACAAAAACACTCCCGGAGCAAAGTAAATCAGTCTTTCAGAGCTGACAGGTGCATGAAATAGCCACCATATGGGATGCAAAACTCCAGACAATCAGAAATATGACTGATATGAACGTGATGAAATTTGCGAAGCTACAAGGGCAGAGTTCACATGATTGAAAACTATTTACACGAAGTGTATATTTTAAAAATCAAGTGAAGACCCAATGATAGGTCTGCCTGCTCGTTCTAGAAATTGGCAGCATTTTGTGTGTATGCCAGTTTCCCTAATATAATAGAAAAAAGAAAAAAAAATGAAAAGACCTGCTCATTTTCTGCCAGTTATCACTAAAAACGTTTGACTTTGTTCAGTTGGAATTGCAGTCTATTTGGCCTGTTCAGCTGTTCTGGGTTAATGTGTGCAGAGGGCTTTTGTTGGTGTTGAACAAACTAGACCATATGTGTGAAAAACGTCACCCTGGACTCAGTTGTGATATAAAACATGGCAACATTAATAAACCAGTAGGGGAATATGCTGTTCACCATTCTTGAACAGAAAAATATATAGAAGTCTATCTTAATATTTTCTGAAGTAGGTTTTATCAGCAGATACAATTGTTCATGCAACTCTTAATTGATGCTGTGTAGATATGTTCCCCAGCTTTTGATTTGCAAGCCCCAGGAGAACACTTATTTTCCTATGGAAATTTTGAAGTAATGATTATAATTGATTTGCATTTTACATTTCTATTTTGCAGAAAGCACAGCCAAACAATTAATTTCCCATTTGGGATGTACAAAATAAAACAAATTTGTGCCCCATCTTCAGAAAATCCCACATCAGTAGTCCTTCAATTACAAACTATGAATGTAAATTGGTGGAGAAAACACATACCTAGAAGACTATATATTTTTTCCATTACAGTAGAGACAACTCTAAATATGTCTACAGGATGCTAAAATTATCAATGATATTGGAGGTGGTGTTAGATTTAGAAAGGATTAACATTTTGGCTGAAAAAAAAAACCACTTGGGCAGTGGTTGTTTTTTGTTCTTTTAAAAAGAATGCAGTTTAGTTGAGGTACAGTTTGCTTCAGGCTGCACTCTCAAATTATGCAGTTGTCTTTGTGAGAGTTAGGATAGATGGCAATAAAGGAGAATATCTCAGGGCAAAGCAGATTAGGAATGTAAAAGAAATGCATCATGGATTTCTTTTTGAAATGTCATGATTCACTCAAATGGAATCTGTCACAGGATGGGCACTTAATTCTCAGAGCTGAGTAGCATCCAGCTAAAAATGTTTCTTAAAAATTTGATCTGACAGAGAGTTGCCTGCAAAAGGGTTTACTTCATGGGTGTGTGTGTGTGTGTGTGTGTGTGTATGGGATGATCCCTGATGGAAGGGGGAGGAAGAGGTAGGACAAGTATCTGAACCCAGACCAAGAAAGGAATATGAATGAATGTTCCTATGAATGTTCAGACAAGCCACTCCCAGTTCCCAATGAAGATAAAAGGAGGGAGGGGGAAGCACATTCAGACTTGCAAGCTTACTACAGCTTTACAATAAAAGTAATCCCGACCTACTGGCATTGGTTTCCAAGTCTGGTCAATCTTGAAGGACTGACATCAAATGGATTATTCCTTTCTGCTCCTTCCCAGGCTATTACCAGTTTAGGAGTCTCTTTGTGGTTAAATAATGCTATTATATTTTTAGTTGCAATTGTTTATGGTTACACAAAAGGTGGCATATAAATAATTCCAATCAATGAACACAAATAGGGACCAATTGTGGATTTTTTGTGCTTTAAAAAAAAAAATTGTACAGAAAATTGAAGAAAACCTGCTGGGACTTCTACACATACCAAATAATCATTGCTTTCAGACTGAGCTGCATGTGGATAGAGAGATCACATGTATAAATGATTTATTTATTGCAATTTATTTAATATTTGCATCTTGCTTTTCAATCAATGTTTAAATTAGGCTAAAGGAAAATTGAATATCTGTGAAATTTCAAATTGAAATGTACTCATGTAACCAACAAAAATAGGACCAGCATCTAACTTTCTCCTAGGCCTTTAAAGGTTAATACCATGAAGATCAGAAACAAGATGTTAATCAATGTAATTGGTTTAGGATTTGTGTAATATATTTCAACTGTCTTGCTTCTCCGGCTTCTGCTGATCTCGTTTATATCAATTATAATTAATTAATTAAGATATATAATTTATATCCCTCATTATTGCTGTTTTTCAACATGAAAATAGAGTTACCAAGAATTGCCAGTATAGAGGACAGGGGGGGAAACCCAGCCTGGTTGCAGCTGTGAATGAATGAATAACTGCAGCTTCATCAACTATGTATCAAGCTGTGCTGCTTTCTTATGGTTTTATGGTGGGCTTGTGTTTGCTTTGTTGTTTACTGCCTAGATTTTTAATTGATTGGGGCAGTTTACAAATAATGTAAAACAAACTAATAAAAACCGGGTAAAGGTTCTTCTAATTTCTGGAGCATCCAAAGACAGGATTTGATATAACAACATCCCAAACTGATTTTTGAGCTTCAGGATAATACAACTCCATCTAAAGCGGGCTGTGTGCTTTCAGTATCCCTCCAAAAACACCTTTACTCTGGCCAAATCATAATTACCTCCCAGGTTTCTTGCATCCCTAGTATAAGATGATGGAAATGAGAGAGCTATGTATCATCCATATCTTTATGCCACTTCAGCCAAACCTGTCAGGTTTTTGTAAATGTTACAGAGCATGAGGAACAAGAAAGATGGATCCTTAAGGCATCCATAAATCAAAATCTATGGAGCAAAATGGTTAATCCCCTCCACTGTCTTCTTAGAACAATCCTTACCTTGTTATAAAATGGAACTTCCTGAAGCATTGCAGAGGGCTAATATGGTATCCTTACCATCAGAAAGGTAGCATGATTGATGGCGTTGAAAACCATTGAGATATCCAAGAGAATTGTTATTCCCTGTCTTATTTCTGAATGCAAATCATTGATTGGTAGTTAGGCAAATTTTAAACTGCAAGCAACTTTGGGCAGCTTTGCATACAAATTTTTCCATCACCTTCAGATTAGATTGCAGATTAATAGAGTTGAAAGGGGCCTTGTAGGTCATCTAGTCCAATTTTTAGGAGCCTTTCTTTTGTTCCCCACCCAAAGCCTGCTTTTCATTGTTTTAAAAAGAAAATGTGCTTGTTAGATTTATATTCCACTTTTCCTCCAAGAACTCCAGCCTAGTTACATCATATTTCCTTTTATTTTATACCAATACAGTAACAACAACTCTTGGAGATAGGAAAGTGACAGGGCCTGTAATGATAGGGTTCTTGTTTTGGGTGTAAATGATTCACTGTTGAAGTTGGATGCCTAACATTTTCTGTTTTCCTTTGATTTTCTTGTGTTATTTTAGACCTGCTTGTAGGTTTCATGCATTCTGCTTGCACTGGGCATTTTTTAAAATTAAAAAGCTGCATATAAATATAACAGAAAATCTATAACTGTTAATGTATTCCAGTTAAAGCAGCATTTCAGGAGAAAGCAGGTGAAATCTCACACTAGTTTCTTTGAGGCGGCAACTGTAGAGAATATGTTAATTGGTTCTACAACAGTGTTGGATGCTAAGGGAGGCTGAGACTACCAAAATGGAAAGCCACAAATTAATATGAAAAATATTATTCTTTGCCACAGATTAATATGAAAAATATCCAGTGCAGTGTAAACAGCCAGGGGGATTTGAAAATTACTGGTGTGATAGAATCATCACAACTCTGAGAGCCTTAATGTAAGAGAAAGTGAATTAAAACTCAGCCTTTCATCTATAGCAGTCAGTGGGAAGCCAATGTGGTTTTCTGATGCAGAGACTAAAGTCAGGCTGCTCTTTCCCAGATATTTTGGCACTAGAGACAGTAACAGTTGTTGGCTTGCTCCCAGCGATCATCATTAATACCCGATGAGTTGCTGTTGCCAAATGGACTTTAGGAAATAGTCTAATAAAGAGGAATCATATACTTGCAAGTAAAAATAGCCATTAGCCCACTGATTTCTTTTTAAAAGGGCCTCCCTCTTAGCATTCTAGAATGCATTCCTGATGATGGAATATCAAAATGCACACAAGGCATGGGTATTCATGGATAATGAACTAGGACTTCCTCCCCCTCCCCTAATGTTCTATGCATATAGTTCTGTATATTTTCAGACCAAAGTTCATTGCTATAAAGGCAGTGAAAACAGAAGATTAAGTATGTGAGAGTTAATCACTTTATCTGCTTAAAAACTCCCGTTGTTTATTACTTATTAATTTATTGTAACATTTATATCAAAGGATAAGCAATTAAAAATGAAACAAAAAAAACCCCCAAGTGGCATTAAAAAAGCATTTACCCAATGTTTCAAAATTGTGGTGATGAATTATGAGTATACTCGTCTTAAAAAAACCCCTAGTATTGCTACCGACCAGGCCTTTGGGAATGGAAGGGCAGTTGGTACAGTATTTGGAAAGGACAGTTGAGATGACTGTCTTCCAAGCTTCCACAAGATACATTGCTTCCATTATTCTGGTGCACAGAAGATCTCTCTTGTTAGAACTTAAAAATGTGGGCAAGCAAATATGCATTAATCAAGGGGAAGCGATTCCTTTTACAATGATATAAATAGCCCCCAAATCAATAGGTTTCTTCTGATGACCAATCATATACAGTGGTACCTTGGTACTCAACTGCTTTGAAACTCATCGAATTTGGTACTCAACACATTTTGATGCAAATATTTTGTCCCAATTCTCATTGTTTGTTTGTTACTCAATGCACAAGTTAGAATTTGTCAGTGTTGGCTGTCTTGCAACTCACTACATTATTCATTATAACTCATTATTTTTGGTATTCATTGTGCCTTCCAGAACCAATTAATGATGAGTACCAAGGTACCACTGCATACTGATTTAGACAATCAGATACCAGAGGTATTTTTATTAGGATTCCTGCACGGAGTCGCATTTGGGCTCCTTTAGTATGTAGGATTCTGTGATTGACTATAGGGTGATATGATATGGACTAGCACCACTCTGTTCAATGTATATTTGAGGTTGGGGAGCAAGTAGAATCCTTCTAACATTAACCAAGAGGAATCAATTACTTTGGTCAGTTAACATTTTGCAAGCTTAAAAACTCTGTCTTATTTTTTAAAAATAAAATATGGACCAATACAGGTTGTCTATCTTGCAATAAGAAAATAGGAGATGAGAATAGTGACTATAATAGAAACTTTGTTAGATGACCTTTTAGAGATAGCAGTAACTTGATTTGTTTATATTTCTGATCATCTCACTGATCAAAACTCCCTAGGAGGATTGCAAAGTTAGAAGATTTTTTAAAAGTTCTGAAATAATGCTTCAAGAATGATGTGAAGAGACTGAAATAAGAGAAGAGCAATGATCAGGGGGTTAGAAATTAAGTCCTATTATTTAAAAAAAATTGATTTATATGCTGCCCTTCTCCGGAGACTCAGGGCGGCTTACAATGCGCTAAGCAACTATGAAGTGGTATAGAAGGAACTGAAAGTGCTCAGTCTTGAGAAAATGGAGTGGTAATATGAAGGTGTGAAGAATCAGGATCAGATGTATATTCCAGTTCAGAAAAATTATTACTCAAGTCTATGCCCAAGAATCTGGTTAACAGTCAGCATAAACTTGCATGAGATAAACGTTAAGAGAATTCCAGGTGTAGGGGTGGTGGTGGCTGGGCTTGGAGTGTTTGTGAACATGTAACAATTTTAGGCTGAGTCCTCTCTTGACTCTGCTCCAGGCTCTGCCTGCTCTTCTCCTGCAATAGCCACCTCAAGAGATGTTACATAGAAGAGGGTCAAGATCTCTGTCACCCTAGAGTGCAGGGCAAGGGATAATGGTTTTCAATTATAGGAAAGGAAATTCTGATTGGGTAAAGGAGGGGGAAAAACTCCCAAGAGTATAGCAGGTCAGCAGTGCTACTAATTACTCAGAGATTCTCTTCATTGGGTATGTCAATGTATATCACACATATATTCATTAACCCGTGCTTCTGGGATGCTTTAATATGGATTCCTGCACTGAGCATGAGATTGGCCTTCATGACCTTTCAACTCTGTGAACATTCCTTTTGATGATCACTGCATAGTCATCAAGTAGACATCAAAGATTCTTCATGTATAGCAAAATTGAGCAATATATCAGCTAATTTCTGAAAAGAGATTTTCTTTTCTTTCTTACAGTTGACCTGTACAAGAAAAACTCCAAGATGACATAGCATAGTGTCAGCACTCAGATAGTTATTCTGACCATTTCTTATAGTCTTGTCCTCCTGCTAGATTGCCCTCTGCACAGGTTTGTGTCTTTTGGAAACATTTGTATGTAAATGAGTTCCAGTTTCTCACCTTAGCTAGAACTGCTTGAGAGTGCACTTCAGACCCATTGCTTTTAAATGTAATGATTATATAATTCATTAACTCCAATTTTCTTTCTGATTACAGGCCAGCTCATTAGATACTTTCCAGAGATTAGAAACCATAAAGCAACTCATTGTGGAATATATTAGGAATCCCTAACCAGGGGCCCAGTATGCACTGTACAGAATTAGGAGCAGTTGACAAAGCTGCTCTTCCAAGCTCCTTGGTTTCAAAGGTCAAAATATAGGGACAGTTCTTGCAGAGTCAAGTGGATGATCTGTAGGACGAAACAGTAAAAAGTCTTGCAATGATGAATATATTTTCATCAAAATATATTTTGAAATTTCATATATCACAATATATTAATATATTTTCAAAAAAGGAAAAAATGGATTATAGATCAATCAGTCTGACATCAGTACTGGGAAGATCCTGGAAAAGATCATCAACACATTTCTGCGAACACCTAGCAGCAAGCAAAGCTATTATTAGAAGCCAACAAGGGTTTGTGAAAAAAAGATAATTAAACAAATCTTACTGCATTCTTTCACAAAGTGACTAAATTAGAGGTCCAGCGAAATGCTGTGACCAGGTAGACCACAATTTACTTCTTGGTAAGATAGAAAAATATGGGTTAGACAGCAACACCACCTGATGGATTCATAATAACTGACCAACCACACTCAACATGTATCCTCAATGGAATTATATCTACACGGAGGAAAGTTTGAAGTGGGGTTCTGTCTAAAGCCCAGGACTCTTCAACATATTCATAAATGATTGAGATGAGGAGATAGAAGGGGAAATCATCAAATTTACAGACAATATCAAGCGAGGGGGAATAGCCAATGCATAGGCATTGAATAGATGGTACCTGCCTATGAGAAGCATTTAGGAGTCCTAGCGAACAACCACTTAAGTATGAGCCAGCAGTATGATGCAGCTGCCCAAAAAAAGCCAATGCAGTCCTAGGATTCATCAACGGTGAAATAGTATCAAGTATCAAGAATCAAGAAATAGTATCAAGATCTGTTGCCATGTATTTATGTTAGCAAGTTACGAAGACTCAACAATGGCCTTCCACAAGGTTCTGTATTAGCACCCAACTGTTCAGTCTTTATATCTCAGATATGCCAGCTACAAGGGGTCGTAAATTTGGATATGCAGATGACCTGGCCCTAGCAGCACAAGGTAAAAACCTGGAGATTAACATTTGAATTACTATAAATCCATGTATTTGCCACACGCTAAAAAAAAAAAGTATCAAGATCAATGTGAAGTATCAGTATTGCTCTTTACTGCACTAGTGAGGTAACACTTGGAATAATGCATCCAGTTCTGATCACCATGATACAGAAAAGATTTTGAGACTCTAGAAAGAGTGCAGAGAAGAGCACTTTGTTGAGAATCAACAAAGATGATTAGGAGTCTAGAGGCTAAAACGTGATGAACGATGGCAGGAACTGGTAAGGTCTAGTCTAACTAGGGGTGACATGATAGCAGTCTTTCAACATTTGAGGGAATGAGACAAAGAAGATAGGGACAAACTATTCTCCAAAGCAACTAAGACAAGACAAGAAGTAATAGATGGAAACTTATCAAAGAGAGATCCATCCTAGAACTAAGGAGAAATTTCCTGACAGTGAGAATAATTTATCAGTGGAATTTATCCAGAGGTTATGGTTGCTCCATCACTGGATATTTTAAAAAAGAGATTGGACAGCCATTTGTCCAGAATGGTATAGGATCTCCTGTTTGCACAATGGATTGGACTAGAAGATCTGCAAGATACCTTCAAACTCTGTTATTCTGTATTATGTATGTATGCATAAGCTTTTGTGGATCAGTTCATTGGATGAATGGAATGCAGTCCTGACAAATAACCAAGCTGTTATTCAGTGCAGGAAAAGGAGGTGAGAGACAGAATTATTTATAGATAGTGACCATTAACACAACAGCACTTAGCTGTGACATAGAGATTTTTTGCACTGATAAATTGGTTAACACACATAAGAAACCTTGGTCTGTATTTAATCTATGAGAAAGAGTTTTAAATCTGGCTGATTCGTTTCACAGTACCATCAGTCTTCTCCTTGTGGATGGTACCTTGAGGTCAATAATAGTGTCCTGGGTACTGGAAATATTCCCCAAGAATTTTTATGTATTCATATTTCTGAGATAATATGCATTTCTAGATGTACATTTGAGAGAGGGAAAGCCTTGGAGGGTAAGCTTTACATTCCTCTGATGCTGGTGTGTGTGTGTGTGTGTGTTATTTATACTGTAGCATCAAACAATACTGATATCAGAATAAACATGAGACCAGAGTTGGCATTTGGATCTGCTGCAGGGTTTCATCCCAGGGTGTGGCATGGCCTCCTTTTGCAACTAGTAAGCATTTTAAATTGATGGCTCTCTGGGAGATGCACAGGCTTAATAATACTCAAACAGAAATTTCATACCAAAGAAGCTACTTCCATTGCTACATTTATTTTAAATATTTTAGGTATTTGTAACCAGGAGGTAGCCTGGAGAGTTAACCTTCACAAAGGGCAGATCAGACAGGCTGGCTAAAAGTTTGGTTCACAGTGGTATAAGTTGGTAGTTTTGTTCCAAATCCTGTTTAGTGGCTTCTTTGGGGGCATTTTGGAAGCCACAATATGGAAGGTAATGAGGCAGAAAGTAGTCATATGACTACAAGGACACAAACCCAATTGAAATGTGCTGTTTTTCCACAATATAATAGGTCTCCATTATGTAATGAGTGAATCTTACTTGAGTTTCAGCTGAAGATTTGCAAAAAAAAAAAAATCATTTTGCTCCAATTAGGGATGGAAGAGCAATGTGGCACCCTGAATGGAGGTATAGGTAGATTAAGCTTGACAGTTTGCCCTCAGAAGATGCATATTTGATCTCATATCTTACCCTTTTCTGGAAGCTCTGAGAAGATCATAAAATATTTGTGTTAGAGATTTCAACATATTAAAATCTGCTGGGACTCTTCTATGATGGAAGGATGAGTTCCTTGTTGGGGGGGTATCATGAATTTGAATGGGAAAAATTACTTTATTTTCATTAGCTTCTAACTAAAATTTATCTTTTCTTACCTTAAAGTATGTAGACAAAAAGTAATTTATGGCCACTGGACTCCAAAAATGTTAACTTCAATTAATCTATCTAAGAATATTAAGTTATTATCTTGTTACTGATTTAATAGATTAATAAACACACACATACGTCTTACTATATTACATGTTTATTATTTTTAATATTGTGATAACTGCATTTGAATATAATTGATTCCTTTGTAATATTTTTCATACCAATATATATTTAAATATATTTAAATACATTTTTTCCCCATGAAGAAAGGTTTATTTGGACTCCTGGCACAAAAAGGCAAAGAACCCCTGCTCTGGGGAATCACCATTTGAAAGACTGTCTCTTTTGTTTTTAGACTCCTCGGAGCTCTTCTCTTCTCTTCTCTTCTCTTCTCTTCTCTTCTCTTCTCTTCTCTTCTCTTCTCTTCTCTTCTCTTCTCTT
>JANHFK010002968.1:25845-37541 GCA_036250565.1 Sibynophis collaris | reverse complement strand
ATATACAAATTGTTATTAGTGAAGAGATGTCTGAAACAATGTATAAAAAGTTTTGTTTTAACTATTGTTACTATATCACAGAGTGTATTGCCCTCAGGGCGGATGTTTCTCCTCTTTAAAATGACTATTTGATTTTACCCCCCCCAAAAAACAAATAAAACTTTTTTCAAAAAAATAATAATATTAAGCCCCTTGTCAGTGTTCCAGAAGAACCCAACTCCAATTAAAACAGACATTTTCTCAACATTCCCATTTATTGGAGTAGGTATATGGCACATCTGGGAAAACCCGAATCCAGCCCCTGCACCCATCAATCCATCAAATGGCCCAATCACCATCCATTCCAACTTGAGCCACCACATCAACCATTCCTTCTCCAATTGCAGGAACACCATGACCTTGACCGAAAAGAAGAATGCTATTATGTCTAACTACATTCCCTCCACTAAATTCCCCCTCCTACTTTCCCAAGCGCAAGAAAGTGGCAGCATGGAAGCTTCCGGTGTTAATATGGCTTCCAAAACGGACACCCCTCAGAACAGGAGGATTTCTCAAAGTCTTTAAGAATGGCAGTTAAGGAAAGAAAGGACCAAATAAGGGAGTTGAAAGATACCCTGTTTCCCCTAAAATAAGACGTCCCCTGATAATAAGCCCAATTGAGCTTTTGAGCACATAGCAATAAGGCCAAGCGCTTATTTCAGGGTTCAAAAAAAAATAAGACAAAGTCTTATTTTCGGGGAAACACAGTCCTTGGATGTCTGTGTTTGTTCTTACTGAAAAAAAAGATTCCTCATGAACCTTTAAAAGGGGAATAGAGAACCAGTTATCCAATTCTAGTTATTGCTTCTCTCTGGTTTTGTCAGATGGGTGAACAGGGCAACTAGGGGATGACCAATGTGATATCATAATGATTACATGATCTCATGGAGCACAAGTAAAGGCTTGGCAGAAAAGACAGTTGACTACACAAACATTTTCTGCTGAACGATTTTAGAAGAGGAGAGCTTTTTCAACACCTTACTCAAACACATGAGATACTTTCGGCTCAGCCATATGCAACATGCATTTTGAACATGTTTATGCGTGGTTCAAAATCATGTGTCAGATGCCCAAATGGGGCTTTAAAATAATTTACTTGTTTAAGAAAACAAATATGCATATAGATATGTGTCTGTGACAGCAAATGTCTAAAATACTGTGAATGTCAAAACTCATATACACCTAAGGGAAATGTGTTTGGAGAGCAAGAAACAGAAGGGAGGTAATGTTTCAGCACAATGAATAATTCATTCAGTTAACTGTGAGAGACAGAGTAGGAAGAAACAAACAATATATTATTTCAGTGGAATTGTTAACTGTGGGGAAACAATTCAGTCTCCTAGGACATTCTGTTGTGAACTTTGCTGTCACCATACTTCAGCATTAAAATTCAGGGGGATCTTCCAGCACGAAGTTGCTATCAGAATTCATTAGCAAACTTGACCTGAGGAACTAGGTCTGGGAGCAGCCTCTCACCATCAAAGTATATGTCCACTCTGGTCTTTATGTTGTCTTCTGTCTGCCTGGATTAATTCATTAACTTTGGTTGGTGGTTTAGTAATGAATTCCATCCACCCTAAAGAGCTTTGTAACCTGCTCTGCATGGAAAGATATCAGATTGATTATATTTCTTAGCTATGTCTACCGAAAACTATTTTTTCTCTATTCAAATCTATCTTGCACCTACCAATCTAAGAAATACTCCATCAATCAGAGGACATTGATGTAATATTTCCTTTTTGCTTATCCCTTGGAAAAATACTAAGATTGGAGTTTAAAAAAAAGCATGTTTCCAATCAGTAAGAAGTAGGTATCTGGTTTCAACCACTGATCATAAGCATTAGAGTGCATTAGATGATTAAGTAATACTTCATCCCTTTGCTAATAATCAACTTTTGTTATAATCTGATGCTCATGTTTTTGGAATCTCACTGAACTTAATGTAACTTCTGTCATAGAGGGACTTGGGTAACTTTAGTGGGCTGCAAACTGACTGCAAGAAGGATCAGTAGTGAGGAGATAAATCATCTTTCCTTTTTTTCATTTTCATTTTTCACCTATGAGATGCTTTTTGAGCTATGCAATAAGGTAAGTACTGTGAGGATACAGAAACTTTATATCTTTTCTTGCCTGCCTGAAAAAAATCACCCGCCCTGCTAAGGGTACTTCTGTGCTGAAAAATAACTGAAGGGGAAAGGATTCAGTTTCCAGCTTGCTTTGACTGATTTTGCTTTAAGAAAAAATAAATAAAAGAACAATGGAATTTAGTGTAAATACGCAGTTGCTTTTTAGGACTGAATGTAGAATTTCGCAATTTTTGCATGCATTGTTTTGACTGCAGATGTACAATAGAAGGAATTTGCAATTGTAGATGAATGATAGCGATAAAAAGGTGTCTTGGGTGTAAACATAATCAATATTTTATTGCTACTGTTGTCTTCATGGAGCCTTAAACTGTGAGTCAGTATGTATTTTTTTTCTTCTGGGCCTCAAATAACAAAGAAAGGTCAGAACTAAGATGTTCTTCTTCTACCGTCTGCTTCAGTGAATAATTATAATAGAGGTTGCGACATAGTTTATATCCCCAAGATTACATTCTGTTTTCATATTCCAGCTGTTCCTAATAGTAAATCCTTGACTGCAGTCAAATCATGCTTAGAATACTCTTCTTCATTAGACTGTTATGTCAGATATAATTTGTATTGATATTTTGGGTTTGGAAATGGTTAGTTAGTGCTCAGAATTATGAATAAACCGACTGGTGTAGAAAAGGAGAAAAACCATATTCCAAGCTGCAACGTTTTGGCAAGGAAGAACAAGCAGACAGTTAAACTGGACCTTTTCTTGCTAATCGTTTTGTATTGTACATACCTTGGTAGCTGCTGGGAATGGACATGGCAGGCAAGAGCCCTTAGAATTCTTTTCTATGGCACTAATTAAGAAACAATTCCTGCTTAAAGGACATTTCTGAATTGTGTACCTAAGAAGAGACATACTTGACATCTGCACACCACAAATTGTGGAAATGATTTAAGCTTCCTATTTAGAATTGTTTTACAACAGAGTGAATGGATAGCTTAGCCATGATCTTGATTCTGGAACATCATGTTCTGACTGGCTTGTGAGATCCTTGTAGATAGTTCACTAAATCTTTCAGCCTTTCAGCAATAAAAGTACTGGAGATTGATGAATCACACATCTATGGCAGTATTCTGACATCAGTGTAACAACCAATATATTAGAGTCTAGTAAAAGATTGCAAAAAAAAATACTTGGGTCACTAAGTAAAGAAGAAAATGGATCAATAGCACCTGCAGAAATTCATGTCAGTTTAGTGTTAAAAGTTCTTTTGAATCTCTTCAGTTGATAATTTACCAGCAAACAGCATCTCTTAAAAAAAAACAAAAAACAATGTATTCCCTTCCCTAGATTTATTTATTTTATAATTTTGATAAGCAACTACAATCCACAGACTCTGGTTGGCATATAATAGGGCAAGACTTAATGTAAACATACTGCAATACATAATTTTCCAAAATGGCTTCCATTAAGCATCTTTTTTTCTTCGTAATGTTTTCCTACAAATGCAGGATCTGCTTTTTTTTTTTTTTGATCAAATGATCCATTGGTTGTGAGAGCAATTAATTGACTGGGTTGTCTCCTGAGCCTGACATCATGGGCTAGACAGTAACTAGACCAAAGTTACCCAGGCAGTTTTCTTGCTTCAGGCACAACTAGAACTCATAGTCTCCTGGTTTCTGGCCCAGCGCATTAACCCTTGCACCAAACTGGCTCCCAGATTCCATTAAACAATGAACTCTGATTAATTGTATGGTGGAATAGGGTTGTTCTGACAGCTTTATGACATGCCAGGAACGAGAGGATTGCATGATTCTCTGGGGGGGGCAAAGGGCTCCTGGATGCCTGGTCTATGTCTGCCACAGTGGGGCCCTCAAGAGGCATACCTGGATGAGCAGATTGAACTTTGGCAAAGTGGTGCCTGATGTATCTGGAACAAGAAAGTAATTTCCATATATTACAAAAACACTTCAGGCAAGAAATATAAGACTTTGTAAATTAAAGGTAAAGGTTCCACTCGCACATATGTGCTAGTTGTTCCCGACTCTAGGGGGTGGTGCTCATCTCTGTTTCAAAGCCGAAGAGCCAGCGCTGTCCGAAGACGTCTCTGTGGTCATGTGGCTGGCATGACTAAATGCCAAAGAAGCACGGAATTCCTGTTACCTTCCCACCAAAGGTGGTCCCTATTTTTCTACTTGCATTTTTATGTGCTTTTGAACTGCTTAGCTGGCAGAAGCTGGGACAAGTAATGGGAGCTCATCCCGTTATGCAGCACTTGGGATTTGAACCGCTGAACTGCCTACCTTTTGATCGACAAGGTCAGCATCTTAGCCACTGAGCCACCATGTCCTTTTTGTAAATTAAAAGAAATGCTTTTTTAAAAAAATCCAAAAATTGTGATAAGAACTGATATGCTTACAGAATGCTGATGACAAATGTGCCTGGAAATGGGTAAAAGTATAAAGATACTATGGTATCTAAACCAGGGGTGAAATCTAAATCTTTTTGCTACCGGTTCTGTGGACGTGGCTTGGTGGGTGTGGCCATGTGGTCATATGACTGGGTGGGCATGGCCATGTGGTCATGTCACTGGGTGGGTACGGCCAATTGAGAGTCCATTTTGCCAGGGAGCAGGGGTTTGGATTAGATGACCTCTGAGGTCCCTTCCAGCCTTTACTGTGCTGTTTCAAAGCATACTCTGAAGCTGTGTCTAGTGCCAGCCAGGTTTCTGGTCCTCCCTCCCTCCCTCCTTTCTTCCTTCCGTGGGAAGCACCCCCCCATAAGTCATTTATTTTCCAATGTGGTTGTAATTCGAACGGTCACAATGAACTGTTGTAAGTCGAGGACTACTTGTATTTGTGTGATTCTGCTTAATTGCATTTAACATTCCAATTGCTGTTTTTCAGATATTTTATTGAAACTGTGGAGGACAATAAGAGACACATTCTCCTTAAATGTCCCTAGATATAAATAGGGGGATACAAAGTCAAATTTATCATATTCTGTGTTGCTTTTTGTGACCTTCTTTCCCACCCCAGCTATCTTACACTGGGGAGCAGTAGCTGTTTCCCATTCCACCTTTATCTCAGAGCTATAGAATGACATTATTCCATGCGATTCAGACTTAACTCAAAAAGGAATGTCAGGAGACAAGCTAAAATGAGGGGAAGATTTAATCTTTGATTTATTTTTTTAAAAAAATGAATTTTAATTTATTGCATTATTTACTTAAGTTACTTAATGTGAGACTGCATGATCAGTGGGATACCCTGCAAAAGCTGCTAGTTTTGCCCTAAATTTGTCATTTTTCTTTGAGTATTTGGTTGTATTAGACGTTATTGCAATAGATGTCCCTAGAAATAAATAGGGGATCTGAACTTCCTCTTGAAAGCTAAAAGGAAATTTCACATCTTTAGGAATGTTTGAAAACAACTGCAATATGTCTTTGCTCTTGGCAACTAACAACAGACTGCAAATTTAACAAGGGAAAAGCTTTTTCAGGTTTTAAAATAATTTCAAATCGCATATATTTTTGTAGTTGATTTTATTTCCATGTCCTGAATTATAATTTGAAGAACTTCTGGATGCTACTTGATACACAGCCTGTGTTTTTAATACCAATTTTGTAGATTAAAGGAATCCGGCATGGAATGTAAAGTTTTCCTTTGGGTTGTTCGGTGAGAGCTTTTTAGATAATTTCCTCAGTAAGAGTCTTTCAAAGAAAACAAGGCATTCTGTCACAGTATTATTATTATTTTTGTTACTACTGTTTATTTGTTTCTGTAGTAGAAGAAATTATGGAAAGAAATAAAGCTGAGAGAATCTTTTTTTTTTTTTAAATGGAAACAGTTTCTCATTTTCCAATGGGAAAATAGCTTAAGAACTTTGAAGTTTTCCAGGATAGCTTAAAAGGGTGTTTAAAGAAAGCTGATGAGAAACAGAAGTAAAAATAGCATGTTTCTTTAAAAAAAAAAATCTGCTCATTTTTTGGCTTTGAATATGCACAATGGCCATTCTATTACAGTGTATAATTTTCTTCTTTATACACAGCTATTTTTTGCTTCATCATATTCACAGTATAACTCAATTATTTGCGTTCTCTTCCTAGCCGCTTCCACATTCTTTCCTTAGGTCCGTTTTATTCTGCTGGGATATGAATTTGTGGTCTCATTAGCTTTTGTATGGGACGTGTACCTTTTCTTTATACATTCATTCTTCTTTCATGGTTGCTTCTTTCACTTCTCTCTTTTTCTTTTATTCTCTCAATATTTCATCAGAAAAAAATCAGTTCAGTCGTTCCTTTAAATTTATATTGATCTCATCATGGACTTGACTCAAACCGTACAACCTTAGTCAACCTCAAACTATATGCAGTATTCCCTGCTAAACATAAAGATAGTTATATCATATTTTAGCCAGTATGCCATAAATAGCAATAGCACTTAGACTTATATACTGCTTTACAGTGCTTTACAGCCCTCTCTAAGTGGTTTACAGAGTCAGCATATTGTCCTGAAATTTTACTAACCTCAGAAAGATGGAAGGCTGAGTCAACCTTGAGCCAGTGAGAATCAAACTGCCAGTAGTGAAATAATTAGCATGAAATGCTGTATTCTAACTACTGCACCACCTCAGCTCTTCTAATAATGTAATGTAACATAACATAACAAAACACAGCACAACACAACACAACACAACACAACATAATATAACACAATATATATTCCTGTTGGCATTACTACAGGGAAGACCCAGTGAAACATGTCTGCTCTTGTGGAAAAGAGGATATTGAAGCAGCCCAGCATGTATTATTATGGTGTAATATTTAGAAGAAAATCTGAAATGTCTATAGGCAAGTAAACAATTTTTATATGACTTTATTCTTTCAGACATTTAGCCTTAAATGGTAGCAAAATCTAGTTTATACGTATATGAACTTTTCTAATGCTTTATATAATTTCGTAAAATCCTGTTGCAGTTTGCAGATTTTCTTGTAGCTTATGTTTCAGGTCTTTGGCATAATAATACATTTTTAAAAAATATATAATCATCACTCAACCATAAGTATATTATATAAAGGATGGCTAGAAGTTGAAAGAAACTCAGATACCCATGTAGTACAAAAATGAAAGCAGTAAAAGCAGTTTAACACTTACAATAATAAATGTATTCATTATAATAAACTATCAATTAATGAGAATTATAAGGTGGTTCAGAATTCAGGAATTTCAGTCTGAAATTGAGTTAAGAATTTCTTTCCCTTCCACATTTTAATGATTTATTAAACAATGTAATAGTGAAAGGTGTGGCTTACTGTTAAGAACTGACTCTGCGGCACACTGTTGAGAACCCTAATCCTAATTTCAAAGGAGGCTAAAAAAATGAACAAACCACTTCTATTTTTTGTAAGAAAATGCCTTATATATATGAAATCACTAACACTTCAGTTTTACTCACATGCTTTACTTTACTTTAAGTATACTTGGATATAAAACTTCTAACAGCAGTAGACATCAAGCCAATATGTGTGGTTCTTTGGAAAAATCCTTTCACTCTCTTCTATATCTTTCAAAGGGTAAAAAAAGACACAGAAGTGTTATCTTCTCTTGACTTGCTGCTAACCAACAAGGCAGTCTTAGTTAAGAGATTGGAACTAGCAGAAATAGCACTTTCAAATATGCTGGACTTGGCAAAAAACAAACAAACATTTTCATGAATTCAAAGGAATAAGTAGGATTCCATGACGAAAGAAGTTAATGTAAAAAGAGCTCAAATAGGTATTCTTCAATAGATAGATACAAAAACATAACTGCAGATTATTTCATGGAGAAGAAATATTGGTGGAGAGGGCCAGCAAAAGGGCGGCAGCAAAGATAATAAATATGGCTTCACATTCAGATTTTTTATTTATTTATTTTGTCAAGTACATATTAGATTATATATATAATTATAGGCCTGAATTGAGTACATAATATGAATGCAGTTGATGAGAACATTAGGACAGGGACAGTAGGCACGCTGGTGCTCTTATGCACGCATGTAATGTGACTTCATCGCATTAGTCCCAGTTCTTCTAATATTTTAGTGAATAGATTTGGTAGTAAGTTTCAGTTTACTTATCTTGCAGTATTTTACTAACCCCTTTTTAGAGAGTCACAGTTGTTATGACAGATCATTGTGAGTATTGCAAAATCTTTTTAATAAGGTAGGGATTCTGATTGTAATTAAATTGTTTTTACTGTTTGGTGTTCAATGTGAGAATTATATTTATATTGCATAGTTATTTTAGCCTTAAAAATAAGCAGTTTAGTCTGGTATGTATAAGAACATCATTCCACCACCTTCAATTTATATGGCCACCCATCTCACCTAAGCAACTTTGAATGGCAAAATGTGAAAATAATAATCCAAAGTGAGAATGAAAAATAAGAATATGTAGCAAAAATAAATCAACAAAATAGTTTGTATTTCTTTTTCATCTATTGCTAATCTTTTGCCTCTTTCACAAGCATCTGATGAAATGGTAAGTTTGTGTTTGACTTCCACTACTTCAGGTTGTTAACAGCAACTGCGTATGCTTGTTTGTTATACATACTGTACATATTGTACACATATAGACATATATACTGGGTATGTTTGTACTGCATACTGATCCATTATTAATTTAACTGTAGTTTACTAAAATATAATTGTGTACATAAGTCTAGACCATAAAGTTACTATTTCGGCTGTATTCAGATAAGATATTGACCCACAGTTAATATCAAGTCTTTCTTGAATTTAATCCTTAGGTATTCACATAATTTTCTTTACAGTAGTGTATAAGTGGTTTGCCATTGTTTTCATCTGAGATTTTTATTTTATTTTCCAAACCTGGGATGTACCTGGTGTTTTATTCAAGTAATAATCTGATACACACTGCCGCCTAGTTAGTTCAACTATAATAAGTTAACCAAATTATAGTTTACTTAATTTCAGAAATTTCAGAAAATTATGAATTTACTGGAAGCTAAAGCATGGAACCTACAAAACTTCATGTATTGCTGTTTATTTGTATGTTCTGATCTGTGTTTCTTTTTTAATGACATTCTTAGTTGAGAATCACATTCTTCTGGTTAGCACATTCCACTAAGCTATTATGTGCTTTAGCTAGGCTTATAAAATTAATTACAGTGAAATGGGTTCATTCAACATGCTAAGTTATGTTGCTACATATATACAGTAAACCAAAACTACTAAATTCACAAGATATTGTAAACCAGTACTAAACAAATCACATTATAGTTTTAGCATGTTGAGTGAATTCATCTATTGTATACAGAGCTCTCTCCTCATTTTGATGTTTCATTTGATTGCTACCAGATTATTCTGAATTCATTGAGCAAAACTAAAAACTATATACCAGCTGAGCCTTTTCAATCTGGTTTACTTTGAATATGTTGAAGTAGAATTCAAATTCCCAACTCTTATGTTGGCTGGCAATTCTGAGAGTTATGAATCAAATTCTTCTGGAGACACGTGGTTGGGAAAAAGTGATTTACGTTGTTTACCTGGTATATACAGTTCACCAACAGCATTAAGATTGTCTTCTGTTTTATTATAGCACTGTACCTTACTTGGTTACACTTGTAGTAACAAATTGATGTACAATTATTTTAGCTTTGGGTATAGAAGTATGTTCCATATAAGGATAATATAATTTGTGAAGGCACCCTTCATGAATGATCTTGTCCATTCATCCATGCAGGAATTAACATGGTTGCTGCTGGAAGGCACAATTTGGATGCTGAAGGTTAATACAGTATACTTTTTTTAACCTAAAAGCTGTGACCACTACAATTAAAGTGTATTTTTTGAAGTAGTCTCCAGAAAAGGATAGAAACTGGTATGATCAACAAGGGTTCACAAATAATCAAATACTATTCATCAAACCAGTACCTGTTCTTTTATTTCTGTAATCAAACAGCTGCTGAAAAGTTATTTCCTTAAAAATAAGAATCAGTTTTCTTTATCTTAAAAAAAGTTCTCAGTTACAGGATAGAATAAAATATTGTTGTCTGGTTTAGGGTTCAGTGTGTGTGAACCTATGTAATTTAATTCATCTAGTTAACCACTGGTTAACATTTAGGCCCATAGAAATTATGTGCAATTTTAATAAAAAAGGATTAGCATTCTAACAATAGTCTTCTGTTATATTGAGCATAAGTACATTGCATTTGAATATAATATATTCTTTGAAAAGAATATTTGATTTGCGGAGTAAAATGTACTATTGTGAAGTATAACATTCATATTATAAAATTGGCAAGTGAATAAATACTGTGTGAAGGCATTTATGCTGTTAACACTCTTCTGTTTAGGAACTATTAGCACAAGAGGGCTGTTAACATTTTTAGAGTATCCGTATTCCTCTCTCCTTTTGGAAGGATAAATGGAAAAATTTAAGCAATGTAGACATGAGGAGAGATAAAATAATTTTTTTTTAATTAGTAGGCCTCTGGCTGCTCATGAATTAGCTCCTCTATTCAGATTTCTAGACAATGGCAAACGAGTGAGTTGCATTCTATCTTTAGCCTACCTGCATGTGCCTTTAACTGAAAGCCACAGGTATTTTTACAATGAAGTAATGCAAAATGTTAGCTTTGGATGTAATTTTAACTTGTGTGTACATAATGGACACTACTGCAACATATTTTTCTTAACTGTGCACAATTGGATTAGGAAGGGGCAGATTGCCTTCTTCATAATTATAGTAGCCCGGGTGTCAAACTCGATCATGTCATGTGACATATCACAATGTTTTTTGCCTTTGTGCAGTGGGGGTGGACATGGCCTGCACATGACACATCTGGCCCACAAGCCACCAGTTTGATAGGCCTGCTAGATGATTTGTCAGGAGGTGAATCTATAATTTCTACAATAGGAATATAGGAAACTGCTTTATATAGTTTGTCAGTCTGGTTGTCTGTACTGACTGGTAATTCTTTTTAAGAGTTCCAGACTGATCCTTTTTTAGGATTAAATGTTGGATATCATTTTTACCTCAGAGCAGATAAGATGTGACCTCAATATGGTGGATATTGCTATCTGTTCTTTACCATATTTAAGATCACTTTATGGCCCAGCTGTAAATCATGAACAAAATAATGTAGATCTATTGAGACAGGTCTTGGTATATCCAAGGCTTCTGGGGCAACCTGAGAGCTGATATCTAAGATGAGATTTCGCTTGTGAGGCCTCTTCCCAGTATCTGATCTAGAGTAGCTCCCTAATTTTCAGAGGAAGTAGAAAAAAATGGAGTGAAGACACCTAACCAATCGTGGTATAAAAGTGAACATGGGCTCTTGCTCGTCCAGAGGCAATATGAGTGAGTAGTGACGCATGTGTATTTCTCCAGGTTCCATATGTCTTCACAAGTGCTTATCATTACAGAGCCTTGGTAGTACAGTGGTCTAAACACCATGTTATTAACACCAGCTGCCTGCAATTACTGCAGGTTCAAATCTCACCAGCTCAAGGTTGACTCAGCCTTCCATCCTTTCTAAGGTAGGTAAATTGAGGACCCAGTTTGTGGGGGG
>JANHFK010002960.1:121107-131284 GCA_036250565.1 Sibynophis collaris | reverse complement strand
AATAAAAACAATTAAAAATAATTAAATTAACACTGGGTCCCCCTTAAAAACCCAAGCCCTAAAAACAATCCTAAAAAACCCAAATCTTAAATTACACTAAAAAACCGTTTTTAAAACCCCAAGCGAGGAGATTCGGAGAAAGTTATCCGAGACCGGCCGTTTTAAATAAATAGGTCTTTAAAAGCAAGTTATCCCATTTTCCTTATGAAAAAACTCTGAATTTGACTCAATAACTTATTATGAACAATAACTAAGCCAGATTTAATATATTTTTCCAATACAAATGGAAGGAAAACATATAATTTCTTTTGGATATATGCTTCCTGGGGCTTTACCTTCTTTCTTAACGTTAAAATAAGCTTCTGTTTCATTTTTAAGGGAGGGGGGAGGAATAAGACACTCTGCATTGATGTTCTGCATTGATAGGACCTAATATAGGGATATAAATGATCCAAGATGGTAACGTAAGCTTTAATGATATATGGATCTTTTGCCAACCTTCAAATCACTAAAGCAATTTCTTTCTATAGACTTCTGTCATCTTCCTAATTGTTTTGGAGAGTTCTTATTGCGACTGTTCGAGAAAGGACACTTTTTGTACTAGGTAGAAAAGCTTTCAGCATCTTCTGCACTATTTAAGCTTTGCTAATGGATTGCAGAATTAGCTCTGAAAAACTTGTAAGAGTGCACGCACTGCTCTGAATATCAGGACACATCAACAAGGAGGGAGTGAGGAAAAGTGACATATGCATTGATAATTTCATGCTTAAGTGGTCTTTCTTCTACAGAAGACGAGTGTGGGGACCACAGCCAAGGGTGTGGAGAGCCACAGAATGCAAACAGAGGGTGTCCATGAAAAGAGAGAAACAATTCAAAACCAGGAGGATCTTCAATTATTCATAGCATGAGATGAAGCGGGAAGGAGGTAAATTGTCAAATGCACCTTCTTTGCTTTTGTTTTCCTTGCTCATCTCCTTTAACTATTTTTATTTGGATTCTTCCAGAATGATTACTCCACAGTTGACATGGAAGCCTGGATGATTGTATGTACAAAACTTTTCTCTATATTGCTTCCCTGTTCCCCCAGATGACAATCCAAGTTTCCCAGATGAGCCCAGGAAATGAAAATATTTGCTTTAATTTTGCAGAGAAAAAACCCCTCTAAGTATCTTCTTTGCAGACAGTATACGAATAGAATAGAATAACAGAGTTGGAAGGAATCTTCCTGCTCAGGCAGGAAACCCTATACCATTTCAGACAAATGGTTGTTCAATCTCTTCTTAATAACTCCCAGTGTTAGAACATTCACAACTTTTGGAGGCAAGTTGTTCCACTGATTAATTGTTCTAACTGTCAGGAAATTTCTTCTTAGTTCTAGGTTGCTTCTCTCCTTGATTAGTTTCCACACATTGCTTCTTGTCCTACCCTCAGATGCTTTGGAGAATAGCTTGACTCCCTCGTCTTTGTGGTAAACTTTACTATTTGAAACTTTACTATTGTATCTGCATGCTGTCCAGTGTGGAATTAATACTACAGGAGTGTGAAAGGTGTATGAAAACATTACAGGTATATATATGAGATTCATTTTATTGTACTTATTTATAGATAGGTGGAAGATTAAGTAATCCTCACTGTTTCATAGACTGCCTAACCTTTTCTGTGGTTGAATATTCTCTGGTAAATAATTTCGAAAATCAAATATATATTGAACATATGTTACATGTGCACATTAAACTAGTAATGAATTAATTCCTGGCAGAAAATAATGACCAAATTATACATAATTAGACTAATTTGATTAGTCACGTTTAGTCTCGTAATGAAAGATTACCTTATTTTATATGGGGAACTTTTAAGACAATTGATTAAGTTATCTGCTGATAATTAACTCCTTAACAAAATGTTTTCCCCTTCGAATTTAGTAGGTAAAGATTGCACCAAAGTTGAAGTAAAACCAAGTCTTAATATAATATTAAAGCTAAATGGAAAGGTGTGAAAATAAAGCAAACTGATCATTTGAGCTAAACTGGTTTAGCTTGAGTTATTTAATACATAAATAATAAGCTAAATTATCCTGAAATTCAAAATTGAAAATTGAAGGGATTATCTCAGTCCAAGGTTTGTTTTATTTTTGTAAGGAGGTGCTGTCTCTGATCATCTATATTTATCCTAACTTCTGCATTGGAAAACCTTCTCTTTCATCACAGTCCTGTTTCAGAATCTTTGTACAGAATTATTTACAACTGCTATAATTTCTACATATCTCTATATTGCTACTCTATGAAGTGCTATAATCACTGACGGTGTCATAGTCAGTGTTTGTGTCTGTGTGCGTGCACACTTGAAAGAAACTTTTAAGGTTACTTGAAACAATTATGAAAGAAAAAATTAAAAATTTACAAATTGATAAACTAGCCATGTTGGTTTATATTGACAGCTTGGTCAATAAATTTGTTTTCTCATGCCACAAATCTCAGAATTTTGTTTTTCTACTATTTCCAGACTTTAAAAGATCATTTTGGTTGTTTTCTTCCTCTGCCTCATCATTTTTTAATTATGGAGAGCATGGCGGCCAAAGCAGAGAACATATAAAATGAGAAAGTGTGTAATTTTTTTTTTAATTTAAAAAATAATGCATCTAAGTTTAGTATTCCTGCAAACATAATACACACAGTGCTGAAAACGTAATCAAATGCATATTTTGGCTGACACTTTTAATCATCGGTTAGCATTTTGTGAATTCTTACGAAGGGTGCTCATTTGAGTGAAAAGACTATTATAACAAAGTAGAATCCACCAAGGCTGCAGACCAAAAGTGGTAGACATTAGCATCCTAGCATCACTTATACATTAACTTGGACATGTGTAAAGAGAGCACCAAACGTTCTGCAAATTGTCTGTGTTGGTTAAAATAAACAGTCAAGATGGTTGCAATAGTGTGAAATTCTCTTTCTTTGTATGTATGTGTTACACGTGATGCACATAAAATGCACAGTGGATCAGGTGATTGTAGCCATTGTCTTGATGTGTCTGAACCACACAGTAGTTTTCCTGCACATTGAACCTGCCACATATTTAAAAAGGTTTAAAGATAGATTCCACCTAGCAGTAATAAGTGGAAATTGTTAATGAAAATTATCTAGAAGTTTTTACTGACAAGGGAGATAGAAAAGGGGAAGCAGATTGACCAGAACTGCCTAGCAACTAAGGGATTAGGTTCCCATTCAGTGGATTAATTGCTACAGAGATAAAGTGCTTAGTGAGTTAGCAAAAAGCAATAAAAGACACTATACAAACACAGCAAGGAGAGATAGAGAAATAAAGTTAAGAGGCTGACATAGCAGAGCAACCTAAAAATACAGTAGTGGCCAAAATTGTGGAAACCTTTTGGGAAAAGTATATTTTCTAAAACTAGTTAATAACTAGTTAATAACTAGTTAATAACTAAAACTAGTTAATAACTAGGCTAATAACATCCCTTTTTTGGGGAATAGTACCATAAAATTATATATCAATAGAAAGATAATTTAATCAAGAATGCAATGCAATAACTTTTATAAAGGATTTGGTATTAGAATAGCACTTACAGTATAAAGAAGAAAAGTGAAACACACAGAAAAAACAAGATATAAAAAAATTATCACATCAGTTAATACTTAGTTGGGTAACCTTTAGCATGAATTACAGTCTTACAACGTCTTCCCTTGGAGTGAACCAAGTCTTTTAGTTCTGCAGCTGTTATAATGTAAAACCAAGATGAAATGATTGCTTCTATTAACTGGGTTTTATTGCTGGGTTGCTTTTGGCTAACAAGTTTCTTTAGTTAGCTCCATAGATTTTCAATTGGGTTAAGGTCTCAGCTATTCCCAGGCCATTCCAGCAGTCGAATATGATTATATTGAAACTCCCCCCCCCCAAATGTGATGTTATTAGCTATCAAACTTCAAAAATACACTTTCCCAAAAGGTTTCCACAATTTTGGCCACTACTGTATAACACAGTGAAAAAAGGAGTTTTGTAACAGTAACATGCTGTAAATACTACTTCACCTATTGGTTTAATTCTACTAATTGTTTTGTTAATAAAATCATTTTCTACCAGAACGAAGGGTTGGACTATCCCAAGTCCAAGACCCCTTACCACGTGCTGCAACAGGGGTTCCCTAATTCCTCATCCTATACTGGTTAGTGCTTTGTCAAGCAGCCAATGTCAGCGTCAAGATAGGGAGGGTGCTAAAAACAGGAAACAACCGATGCTGTCTTTTTCCACGCTATTCTTTGCTTTCCTGCATTAGCTTTTTCCAAATAAAAAGAAACAATGCTTGCTACTGTCAGGGAGGCAACAAGGCACTCTTCTATTCAGAAGAAAAAGGCTGAGAACGAGTCGGTTGGCTTCTGCCGGGAGGGTGGAATCTCAGGGACAAAGCTCCCCACCCCTGCAATTTCAGAGAAAGTCTGCAAAACGGTGGTTGCAACATTTGCTTTGGAGACGGAGCCAAGCCAATTAAGTCTGAATCGAGAAGGCCCACAGCATCCTGAGGCCAGTACGGAAAGTTTTCTTCCTCCTTTATGAGTACTCACTTTGGAGGATGCAGAATGTATCTGCCTTACACATGGCATTTAATACTTTTATTGAGTAATTTCCATAATGAATGAATAACTCCATTGGAAACACAGACACACACACATCCACAGACATAGTTTTTGATGGATTGATGCCAGACTAATTTATCTCGGCTAGTTGACTTGTCAATGATATTATCAGGAAGACATTTGTTCAAGTCCCACATTGTCTCTGGTCTATTAGAAGCATACACTGTGTAAGACCTGACTCCAAATTAATGTTCTTGGAAATATTTTGAATGGAGCCAACGGCATGGGCACAACCATTTTTGCTGGAGCTATGTAGCTGACAAATGCTTTCCTGTCCTATGATGATAAAGACATTTTAATTGCTCTGGGCTTTCATTGTAGTTCAAACTTTCACAAAGCCTGGTTTGAATTCAAAGGCTCCTTTTTCTTCTCTTTTCTTTGGAGCAATGTGTCTTACAGCACAATCATGGTTTGAATTAGCATTTATATGTATGCCGAATATATTGTGCGTTAACCCTTTCTTTTATATTCCATGCATTCTTTAGGCAAAGACCAAAGTGATGTCGTGTGACCCAGAACAGAACATAATTCCTTTTGATAGTAACTCAGGGGAGCAGAGCCAGGGGTCTTCTCAACACAGACCATCTACTCAAACTTGCTTTGCTCCATTCAAAGATAAGAGCGCGGTTTGGGAGGAACACAAATGCATGTATTTTCTTTATGTGCCCTGCCTGTGTGGGATTTCTTTTTGTTTTCATATCTAAAAGAGGTCATGAGGAGATCATGAAGATTTGGTTGTGGTTCTTTGCCCATCTACATGGTTATTTTGAAATTAAATGTGCATTTTCCGGAAGATCATGGGCTTTCTTCATTAATCACAGAGAAAAAAATGACGTAAAAATGAGTTAGGAATTTTGAAGAAAATTAGTTTTATATCTCCAATCCAACAAATGCCAGTCAATCCAGTCATCTTGGCTAGAACCAACTCCTGATAACCCATGGGATCTACTAAGGCCTCAATCATCTGGCAGGATTTCCTGCTGATGTGTCTTCTAGCTTTTCCTTCACTTGTTTTATTTTTTCCAGCCCCTGCATCAGTCACAGACCCTGCTTCCCAAGAGAAGATATCAGGAAAGAAACTTTCTCCATGAAGGTTTTACAGATCAGAAAGTGGAGTAATGGCAGAAAAATTTAGATTTTTTTTTTTTAAAAACCAACAATGGCATTTTCTGATATTGTTTTTTAGCTATATAGGTTAGGAAGAATAGGAAAGCAACTGCTTTATAGCATTGGATACATATTATGTATTTGTTATGTAGGCTTATATACAGCTCAGTTAATGTACTTAACTAAGGATTCACTTGTAAAAGTTATTTACAAGTGAATCCTCCTGACTGTCCATCCACCCACTGAACCCAATCAATCATTAATCAATCATTAAAATGCATTTCCTTCCATAAAACCCATGGCCACATCTCTCTTTCCTCTATCTATCACAGTCCCTTTTATGTAAATCAATCTCAGCATTAAAAAAAACCCCTCAAGCCAAAATATTCCAGTTATTCATTACTATTTTGCAAATTGAAATTGTGGCAGGTTAATTTTTAAGCAATTAGAAGAACTGTATATACCTATTTTGAGCAATACAGATCTATGAATGCTGTTAATAGCAATAACAATAGCACTTAGAGTTATATACCACTTCATAGTGATTTTACAGCCCTCTCTAAGCGGTTTACAGAGTCAGCATATTGCCCCCAACAATCTGAGTACTCATTTTACCAACCTCAGAAGGATGGAAGGCTGAGTCAACCTTGAGCCAATGAGATTTGAACTACCGAACTGCAGCTAGTGGTCAGCTGAAGTAGCATGCAGTGCTGCACTCTAACCACTGCGCCACCTCAGCTCTTGGATTAAAAATGAATTTAAGATCTATTTTTATTACATTTAATAATATTGAGAAAGGGAAATAAATCTATTACTTTTCAGCTTCAAAGAAATTAAACAATGTATCTTGTATCTAGAATATACTCGAGAAAATATATATAAATTTTGATCTATTAATCAGCTAGATTTGATCTTATTCTAATAGCTCCCATTCATCCAGAAGAAATATGTTCAGAAATAATTTTTGCCTCCTTGCAGAATATGAGATTTACAAGTTATCACAGGACCAGGTCAAAAACTTTTCCTTCAGAAAATTATTATTACAATTGCATCTATAAAACCAGGAAAGACTTCAGACCCTCACAATTTTACAGCTGAAGTATATTGAATTTCCAGATGCTGTTTTATTGGAGGTACGTGATAAAGTTTTCCAAATCAAATTCAATGCTTTAATTTTAATGAGACATATATCACAGTTATTACAAACTAGGCAGAAAAGAAGTTTATATGCATTTTCAAATTCTAAACATCAATAAGCATGGATAAATTCAGATCTAAAATTTTAATAGCCACTTTGGCTGATTGCTTACAGTTTGTTTTTACAATTATGCATCCAGGTCAGGTTGGATTTATATGAAAGCAGTCAAAATTGTAACTGAGGGGTTTTTTTTGTGCCTTGGTATAGAGAGAATCTAGTAGCTATAATTTATTTGGACACAAAGATTGAATGTGGTGGGCTTTAACTCACTTTGTATCTGAAGCATTGTATTGATATGGTTTATTCTAATCTTAAATTGTGAGTTACGAGGACATTTTATAGTGGTCCCTACCCTGTGGATCACCCTATCCTCTGAAACCTAACAGAACCCTTCTCTCTGAGCCTTCTGGGACACCTTGGGTAGCTGACCCGCCCACAAGCATTGGGTCTGAGTAAGGCTGGATCCAAGTTATGTTAAAATTGAATCTTGACATGTGGTGGAGTGTTGCCTTTGGGGTACTGGGAGTTTTTGCTATGGTTTCAGGATTTGATGTTTTTATCATTTTTTTTATGAGCCTCCCAGGTTTATGGTATGTAAGATGTATGTAAGAACTGCTAGCTGTGAGTTCAAGGGGACTGAGATGAAGAAGTCCAATGGAGCAAGGTAACCACCTGGAAGCTGAGCTGCTGGTTGCATCTGCATAGCATTTGAATTTCCCACAGCTGCAAGGAAGAAGGGACTAGAGGCTAAAACATATAAAGAATGGTTGCTGGAATTGGGTATGTCTAGTTTAATGAAAAGAAGAACTAGGGGTGACATGATAGCAGTATTCTAATATCTAAGGGACTGCCACAAAGAAGAGGGAGTCAAGCTGTTCTCCAAAGCACCTGAAGGCAGGACAAGAAGCAATGGGTGGAAAGTAAACAAGGAGACAAGCAACCTAGAACTAAGGAGAAATTTCCTGACAAAACAAACAATTAAGTGGAAGAACTTGCCTCCAGAAATTGTTAATGCTCCAACACTGGAAGTTTTAAAAGAGAGATTGGATAACCATTTGTCTGAAACAAGTTATCGATTAGAGAAACTATGATATTTGCTATTATCAATGTCATTATTATTTGCAATACCTGTGAAAATTTTAAAATAGGATTGTTTGGGACTGGAATAAAACTTCCTTAAAAAGTTGATTCTTCTTCCTGATTGAAAAACAACAAAGAAATCAAGGAAGTTTCCCTTTTTTAAAAACGTAGTAACAGGCGGCAGTTTTGCAAGAAAGAGAAAACCAGAAAAAACAGGTATAGCCTAATGATGCAAGTTAATAAAGAATGAAAAATAAAGACCACCTTTAACTGGATCAGGTATGGACTAGTATTCATCCTTTGGTAAGGACCATATAAAACTAAAAACTCAGTTCTAACAAGGACGTGGTGATTGGAAAGACTTAATTGTCAAAGGCATAAATGAACAGGTGAGGTTTCATCTCAGAAACGTGTGAACATTTAACCAAGAGACTAGGTGCCTTAAATGCAAGACCGGTAGCTGACAACAAGGTTCCAAAAGAAACAAAACATTTACAGATCTCTTATGCATTTCAAGATGAACAAGAAAAAAATTGGATGAGTAAAGCCACCAAGAATAAAATATCATAGTCTTGAGAAGAGAGTGACAGCCAGAGATGAAGGAACTGATAGCAGTAAAGTAAAATAGGAATGGAGGCATCTAACAAAAATGGCAGTTGCAAATAGGAACCCAGTATAAAGCAAAAGTTATAAAGTGGTATCAATTTAAAGGGTCATCAGGAAGGTAAGATGAGCTATATTCTAAAGAAAGGCAAAAATCAAGGCAAAAAGAATTATGCTCATGAAAAAATGCATCATATTATGCGGATTTTCCTGGCATAACGGCATATCTAAAATAATATCTCTGTGTGAAATATATCTGAACTAGCATGATAAATACAGTAGCAATAATCATTGCTTAATACTAAAGGCTGGGTCTACATCAGTGGTGAAATCCAATTTTTTTTACTAACGGTTCTGTGGGCATGGCTTGGTGGGCATGGTCTGGCTTGGTGGGTGTGGCAGGGGAAGGATACTGCAAAATCTCCATTCCCACCCCACTCCTGAAGGAAGGATATTGCAAAATCTCCATTGCCACCCCACTCTGGAGCCAGTCAGAGATAGTATTTGCTAGTTCTCCAAACTGCTCAAAATTTCCGCTACTGGTTCTCCAGAATCTGTCAGAACCTGCTGAATTTCACCCCTGGATCATTTGTAATAACTTTGAAAAGAGACTTTGTCTCAATATTCTGAAGTTCTAATTAAAAGTATTGCTTTTAAATGTGACCGGTAAATGATAGGGATGGATTCATTTTTCTCTTCATTTCTTTAAGAATAGCTATGGACTCTTTTTTAACCTTACAAATAAATTTCCTAAGAATTGTCATCAATAGATTGTCAAACATTTCTTACCATGTATGTGAAAGAAATGACAGATTTTCTTGCTCAGAAGTCCATTCAGAGGGAATTAAGAAAATATAATATGTCCAGCTCAAGTAATGTGATCTACAAAACTTTAGTTAATTATGCTTTCTTTAAAAAATCAATGTGTGTTCTCATTTTAAGTGAAATATGAAGGCAATAATCTGAGCCACCCCCAGACATGAAAAATAATTACTTTTTTATTTTGTTCAAATGTTGCAATAATGCATTATAAATTTCTTAATCTGGCAGATTAACTGTGTTAGATTAATACCTGGTTACACTAATTGGATATCAGTAACAGTGCCATTAACGGATAGATCCCATTGCTTATGGAGCTGTCTTGCATGGCTAATCCAATTTGGAGTTTAGCATTAATTGTAGTCATGCTGAGATGGATGGATATTGGGAGAAGTACCTTTCCAGGAAAAAACTACGGTTCAATGATTCCATTGCCATTTAGTTCCTTCCGTAAATTCTGCCATTTATGACCTAAGCTTGGCAGTACAAAATGGAAATAATTGCAGGAAATGGAGTCCTACTTCTAAGTTTTGAATTTAGCTACTAATCTTCTCTAGAACATAACGAAGATATGATTCCTGAATAATGGTAAATTTTAATAATTCTGTATCATTCTTCTTGGTTCTGTTTTAGACCTAAACCTCAGGGGTGAAATCCAGCAGGTTCTGACAGGTTCTGGAGAACCAGTAGCGGAAATTTTGAGCAGTTCGGAGAACCG
>JANHFK010002960.1:97456-110430 GCA_036250565.1 Sibynophis collaris | reverse complement strand
AAATTTATGTTGTTAAGTGAGAAATTTGTTAAGTGAGTTTTGCCCCATTTTACAACTTTTCTTGCCACATTTGTTAAGCAATCACTGCAGCTGTTAAATTAGTAACATCGTTGTTAAATGAATCTGGTTTCCTCATTGACCTTGCTTGTCAGAAGGTCACAAAAGGCAATGACATGACTCTGGGACACTGCAACTGTCATAAATACAAGTTAGTTGTCAAGTTTTCAAATGTAAATCACTGGGCCATGGGAACGCTACAACAGTTGTAGGAATGAAAACAGTCCTAAGTCACTTTTTTTCAGTGACGTAACTTCAAATGGTCCCTAAATGAACTGTTGTAAGTTGAGGACTACCTGTACACAGCTGTTTGTTTTAATTTGCTCTAAAAAAGCTATCCCTGACAGAGTGGGATGACTGGGGAATTCTGGGAGTAGAAATCTACAGATTTAAAATGGCGAACTCTGAAAAACATGTTCCTACTATATACAGTATTACCCCGGATGCTGTACTATCTATAAAATCTCTTCTTGTTCTCCTGACCAACCTTACTTTTCTGTTTTGTGATCAGTTACAGCTACTCTTTCAATGATCAAGTTCCCCCTGCATTATGACCAGGGGTGAGATGTAAGCACCATATCCGGCCCCTGGGCCTTGAGTTTGATACCCCTGTTCTAGAGCCCTAGAGAAGTCATTAAATACAGGATGATTAATCATATTCATATTATAGTTTCTTGATTAAACTACTGGGGGGGGGGAGCTTTCCACAGAAAGGGAATGTAAACCTCAAATAGGTGGGCATGAAACTTTGCTGTCTGTCTTTGACAAAGGTTTTTTGTAATCAGCAGTATGGAAAGTTGGCTGTTAAAAAAAGGTCAATATTTGCTTCTTTTTGTTTATCAATGCCCTTAGACCCACCTTTCCGCCTGTCTGATGATAAAAATGATAGTTAAGAACTAATAAAACCCAGCAAGAATAGATGGCTGCATAACCAATAAATGTCTCTCACTTTGATTTTAGTAAGTGATTTTAATTTGTAATAAATGAGACACCGTATTACTAAGTGTTAATGGTAAACCTCGATCATCACTTGGGTGATATATTTTTGGATGAAGGTTGAGAATATTTTTTATTGTAGAGATAAATTTTGACAAGAGGAAAGGAAACGGGGATAAAAAAAGAGTTTTAAAAGAATGACATAGTTTATGTACCATCCCCCTGAGGAGGACCATATACATGTACATAAAGTTTAATGTGAATTATTTGAGATTTATTACCCAGACAATTTCCAGGATTAAAAGAAACATTGGGTGGGCAGGTGGGTGGGAGGGAAAGTATTAAGTGTTTCAAGCAAGGCTCTGGGCAGTCACTGAACTTGTTATTACAAATGGTATCACACATTTTTAATACATGGGCTTGGCCTGTAAAATTTTGCAGGCAATATCAGTGGAGGGCAAACGTCTACTTTTGTACAGAAAATCACACCTGACTATGACACACATGATAATGTTTCAGTGTTTTGACATATGATATTTAATACACATTCATTTCACTATCTGAAGAAAAATGGGAAGCACTCAATTGTGTTACAGTTGGATTCTAAACTCTAATGTACAACTGCATTGCCCCAAATTTGAATTTCAATAGCAAAAATAAATAAATAAGAAAAAAGTCTAAAATATCCAGCATATCGGGTATCAGTTCTAGTCAATATGACCAATGCAGAGAATGATTGGACTGATAATTCAGTTTGTTCTAAAGGACAAGTTGAATATTCCTGCTGCAAAGAAGGAAGATACTTGTTATATCAACTTAATGGTACCCAACCAATCATTTGTACCCTAACCAACAATAGAATGATGGAAACATTAAGATGGATGAGGCTATTGAAGTCACTGAGACCAACACCTTGTTCTGTATACAAACCCATTTTAAACCATCCCCAACTGATGAATGTTTGGTTTTCTAATGAAGCATTCAAAGTGGGAGAGCCTAGCATCTTCCTAAATAATTGTATCAATGATTACATGTCTATGATTATTTAATTTGCCTCTCTCTAACAATTCCTGCCTTCATACAGTCTGTGATGCAGTAGTGGGTTCCTACTGGTTCGCTCTGGTTCTTAGAACTGGTAGTAACGGCAGCGGGAGGCTCCACCCACCCAGATGTCATCATGGATCCTCTGCGCATGCGCAGAAGTGCCACGGACAAGCTCCCCTTGAGAACCGGTAGCGAAGGTAAGTGGAACCCACCCCTGCTGTGATGACACAATTTAGGGTACTTTGATTTTATTTTGTGTAGCTCTTGCAAAGTATAACGACACGGGCTACTTGTTAGGGTTCTGCACAACTTCAAGGAGCCATTTTGCTTCAACGAAGTTTCAGCCCTACACAGTTTTGACAACTTGGACAATTGAAAGGTTATAAATAAAGTTGGGTAGGACGGACCTTACTGAAGTCTTAACAAGAGATGGATGTACTTCATAAACACCAGCCTTTTTCATTATCATAACTAGATTATGAGTAATGAAAGGGATCTGAATTCAATTGTTCTTGTGAATTTCCTTATATGACTCTGGCAACTTACTTAGGCTGCATTTTATATTTTGGAATAGCTTTAACAGTTTCAATGTATGAGAAAGAAATGGAATGCTGTAGCTGCTGTCTTCAAACTTCAAGAAAGCCAGAGAAATACAGATTCAACATCTCTAGAGGGTACTAGTTTGGGGAAGACTATAAAATGTACCTGCTCCTATGAGGGATAACACTCCTTATAATAAACTGCACTATGCTTCAAACTTTCCTTTAAAACAAACAACATTTCCTGAATGTGGGCCAAACTCTTGGGGGAAAAAATTCATACATATTATTTATCTTAAACTTGCTATGATGTTCCTAAGCTAAGTATACATTTACTTAAACTACATCTATACATCTGGAATATATAGGGGGCAACTCCTTGAAACCTTTTGCCAAAAGACTACACTGTTTGTCTTAAACTTTTATTTGTTGCTTGTGTTTTGTTAGAAATCCAGTCCTTTTACTGTTTTTATTTAAAGAGAAATGGCAACCTTCCCAAGGAACAAGGAATTGAATCCAAGGAATTTTAAGAAGAAACAAAATAGCTGCTAGCACTGGTTTGCAAATCCTTATACAAGAGTTTGTAAACTTGTGCTATAATGTATAATGATCATGTTTTCTCACCAGTGGATGAGATCATATTGGCTGTGTTTTCCCACCAAGTGGTTTCAGTGATGGTCCAATCCAAGTTCAGTCTCTTGAGAATGAGAAAAGATGTCTACTGTTATTATGTGTGTGTGGGCTTTAAAAAAAAAAAGATGTACTTTATTTATTCATACCCAAAGTTGCAAGTGGAGACAAAGAAACAATTAATAAAGCAATAAATACATTATCCAGAATCATACCATCAAGGAAATGCCCTCCAATATTCTACAGAGATAATCATGTTAAGCCATTATAGTAAAAACAGCAAAAAACCCTATAATATAAATGTTATGAATATGTTTCAGTATACCCTATGCAAGTCATACTACAGTCACCAACTGTTGCCACTATTATAAATAATTTTTGCTGTCTACACAATGCACATTTGATTTTCTTCTGCATTATTTGATTTTCTTCTGCATTATTTCCATCTGAATCATAAGGATCCCCTCTTAGATACTTTTGGCATCTTAAATGAGTTGTAGTACGCAACAAATAAGCCACAACAAACATTTGAGCTCTGGTGGTGCAGTGGTAGGAGTGCAGTACTGCAGGCTACTTCTGCTGCCTGCCCGCTGCCTGCAATTTGGCAGTTCAAATCTCACCAGGCTCAAGGTTGAGACTTCCTTCCATTCTTTCAAGGTCAGTAAAATGAGGACCCAGATTGTTGGGGGCAATATCCTGACTCTGTAAACAGCTTAGAGAGGGCTGTAAAGCACTATGAAGTCTAAGTGCTATGAAGTCTAAAGCACTATATAAGTCTAAGTGCTATTGCTATTTTAGTTGCCACAGACTTCAACCAGCTCAAAAAATAGCTAATGTTAGTTATATATAACAAACACTAATACATAGAAGGGCTATGAGATTTCAGCTTCAAAAATCAGGATGACCATGAGAGAAAAACAGTTTTTTGTCTCCCTGTGCTGTTGCCTTGTGACAATCCATTTTGTTGCATCCTTTGTCTGATAACAGCAGCAGAGATGTCACTTCTGCAACTTCATGAAAGGCCCAAGAAGCCCAACTGAAAAAGCTTCTTGGATGAGAAGCAAAATGTTTTCAAGAAAAAACAAAGGAAGTCCAGTTGCCTCTTGAAAAAGCACCTTTGAGAGAAATGTCTATGAGCCATCCATACAGTGCCATATTCGAGTATTCTAGGCTAACCATTGAACGAAGCTAATGGCAACTATAGCACAACATTTCATAGTGTTCAAGCCCTTCTCTTGCATTTTATCCTGCAAAAAATGTGCCATTTAGTTTCTTTTTCTTGTTCAAAACTGTAGCAAAAATAATCATATGTTAGCTCGCTATCTGAATTGTTGTTAGAAGACAATGAAAAGGATTTATCACATTTACCTGATCTTTTACCTGAAAGGCTTAGTTTGTCAATATGAGTATCATGCTTCCTACTTTGCTAGTTTTATATGATAGTTATTTTCAAGTGGGTGTGACTATATTGTCTCTTTTATGAGATACCCATTGGCACTTTAAGCTCAGTGTCATGGAGTTTGAGTCGGCAGAGGAAAACACAGAGTGTTGGTCAGGATCGGAGTGAGGAGAATGCTAGCCTGATGGAGCAGTCTCAGCTGGGTGCATTGGATGAGTGACAGGCTGAGGGAAATCAACCATAGCTGCAGCAAGTTGGCCAGGAGGCTCTGGGCTAGGAACAGGAGCAGCTGCTGCCCATTAGCAATGAGGAAGTGAAGTCCACAACTTCTTGTAATCCAAGTACAGGTAGAACAGAGAGGAGACAGGCACAATGCCAGTCAGCTAGACTACTTGCAAGGAGGCAATCTCGACTCTCAGGAAGGGCTACTGCTGGAGCAACATCCCCAGTTCTGTGCCTTGTATGCTTGTGCCATGTATCCTGACCTGTCTGACTCATGGACTGCTTTCCTGGACTTCGTGTGTGTCCATTGGACTTGGTTACTCAGTGATTCTTTCCGTACTGAGCTCGAAATCTGGATGCAATGGGAATGTTTTCTAAGGACCTTCTTTGAGTGGGTGGGGTTGAATAAACACCTGTGGAACTCTTGCCGTACGTGTGTGTGTGTATAGGAGCGGGGCAACACACTGATCTGTGAAGTATTTTCTGGATAAGTAAATAATACTTTCTGTGGAAGGAAGAGCACATTTGGATTTTCATTTCAGAGTAGACCAGGGATGTCAAACTCGATTTGATTGATGGCTGCATCAGGGTTGTGTTTGACCTCGGTGAGCTAGGGGATGTGGCTGGGGGGGGGGCATGGCCAGGGGCGCAGCCAGCTCAACACCACTCGTCGAGGTTCTGTTTTTGGCCATGACAGCCTCCTGCAGCCTTCTACCAGCTAAAACGGAACCCGGGCGATCTGCACACGGCCTCCACAAGCTCTGTTTTTACTGGCAGACAGCTGCAGGAGGCTGTCTCAGCCAAAAACGGAGCCTGGGAAAGCCCTGCGTGGCCCTCCTGACCTCTGTTTTCACTGGCAGAGGCACTGGCAGAGGCCTGTTCTTCATTGTTTCTAGGGCAGCCCACAGGCCAGATTTAAGCACCTTATTGTCCAGATCTGGCCTGCAAGCTTTGAATTCGACACCCGTGGAGTGGACTATGTTTCATTTATTTTGGACCAATTCACTAGGTGTGTTATGAATCTATATTATATAAATACTTTCTAAAAGTACAGGAAGAAAACCTGGAACTGATAGAAAATACAGCTAGAAGGTCTTTGGCTGAAGCTAGTAACTGATCCACTTGTAGTAATATTTATTTATTATATTTATATCTAGGCTCCGCCCATCTCAAAGAACATGACTCTGGGTGCTGTACAACAATGAATTGAAAGAAAAAATACTTAATGTATTTATATCATTATAAAAAGCTAACTTATATACTGCCTGAGTCTCTAAAGGCTGAGGTGACTCACAACGGTCAAAGAAATTACAATAAAATGTAAATAATAATAATAACGATAAGAGATGACAGATAAAAAGAGGTGTGTCAGAAATGAGGTTTGCTTTATTCCCAATTGCAAATGGTCAGAAGATACAGCAGACATTCCCTCCTTGCAGAAAATATTATGTAGATCAAAAAAGCAATACTCCAGTGCTCCATAACTGCCATTTTTTTGGTGTTGTTTTTAAAACTGTAAATTCTTATGGAGGAAGGGACAGCTGAAGGTTAAATGTAAAATGTTTCATGTTCTTCACAAAGGTGTATTGATAAATATGACATTGCGAACGTGGAATCAGAAAAATGAACCAATCTTGACGAAGCCTAGAAAGACATTATTTGCCAAACAATCAGCTGAACAGGAGGTTCCAATTTTGTGGAAGTTTAGTGTCCCCTGGCAAAAAAGAAAAGGAAAACTGCATATATACACACACTGACAAGTATAAGATAAGCAATTTTTCTACTCACAGCAATTTTGTCAGTTTAATTGTGCCCTTGTGGCTATTTGGAGGAGCTGCTTGGGAAGTTGATGTCAATGTTGCAAATCTGAGGCAGGTTCTGCTAGTTATCAGAGAAATACACCTGATTAAAAAAGAGGAGAGCAAAAGCACACAACTTAAGCTATATCCTAGCTACTGATTAAATTTAGAGCAAGTAAACCATTTTAGTTTAGCAAGTAAACGGTCTGAAATGAAGTACCATCTGATGCTATCTCACACATCATTAGGGCCTGTCAAGCATGTAAAAACCAAATTATTTAACTCTATGATTTAATAGTGACAAAACGTTGACTTTTCCCTAAATGAAAGTATTACAACATTGAGTGCTTCTACTCAAAAGCATTTAAATTTTTTAAAAAACTAGAGAATATGAGACTTACTCTTGCCTGTGGATCTCAGAAAGGAGGTATTGTATCCAGTTCCTTAATAGGGTTGTTTCTAGTCTGCATTTTCATGAGCTGATAAATCACATGGATATAATTTCATCAAATGGAAATGTACATTTTCCATTAAAGTGGATCAGTTAAAACCAGGGGTGAAATCTACTTAACTTTGCTACCTGTTTGGATGTGCTAAAAAATGGGATGTAATGACATCCCGGTGGATGGGCGGAGCCTCCCGCCGCCAGCGCTACCAATTCGGGGGGGGGGGAGATATAATCAGAAGGATTTCACCGCTGGTTAAAACCAAGATATATATGAGGTCAAACAGCCACATTACACTGAATATGTATCTACAATGATCTGCGTTAGTCAAGTTTGCTGTTTAGGACTTATATTATATATATAAATAAAATTCTGTAGTTTACTCTTTTTTTTAATAAACATTTTATTAACAACACATAAAGACATACATACATACATACATACATACATACATACATACATACATACATACATACATACATACATACATAGAGCATGGTTTGACCCCCCGGTATTTTACATTCTCTTAATCAACATAATATATATTATTTACATATTTACATTACTTTGCGTATCTCCTATGCAAGCTCTTATATTCTATATCAATCAAATGCTTAAAAGGCACAATGTTACAAATGTCCACTTATACAGTTACTCATTAGTTATCTTATTTCTCAACATAACCCTTTTTTTATCTAGCCAAATGTAAAATTTATCCCAGATTTCGTAATATGATGTCTCTGTTTTGTTATTGATTTCTCTAGTTAACTTATCCATTTCAGCACATGTATATATTTTATTAAGTACTTCTCCCTCCGATGGCGTTTCTTTAGCTTTCCAGTTGTGTGCGTAAACTAGTCTAGCAGCTGTAAGTATGTGTTGGGTTAGAAACATTTCATTTTTGTTTAGTTTGTTACTTGTCATTCCCAAATACTGAATAAATAAATTCAAATAAAGAATACTCAGATTGTATTCTTCATGCACAATTAAGTCATGGCAACATTATTCTCCCTTGTTCTCATGACATTGCCTTCACCTCATCCAGGATACAAATAAGATCACCTCAAGTTCTTCTTTGTATTAAAGTATTATTTCTCCATTTATCCCAATATTATCCAACAACAGCTGCAAAGTAAAATTGTCACCCATTACCTTGGAGAGAAATCAGATGATTGACAGAGACTAGGAATAGAAGAATAGACCCAAGGAAGGCATTGAATACATTGATCACTGGTATAGCAAATGTTATACTGAGATAGTTGCTGCCAATTCATGGATGAATGATAGCCCTTTAAATAGTAGAGAGGAAAAGTCCTCCAATCGTCCTAAAAATGGGCAATCTCGTTCTTTGCTGAGTATACCAACAGCATTTACTTCAGATTCAAACATGATTTCTCTTTGATCATCCTCTCCAAACCCAATACACTATGAAAACAGGATCCTGCTCAGTCAGATGGTTGACTAAAATACATTAACTAGCTAAGTTTCATTAGCTTTGTCAGGATTACAGAGCAAATCCTTGTATTTATTTAAAATATATTTTATCTCCAAACAGATATAATTACATATGTTTTATTTCAACAGATATCGGTGCACTCCAATCCCTGATAGTATAGGACACAGGTGTCAAACTTGATCGCATCACGGGCCACATTGTGACATATCATGTCATTTTTTGCCTTTGCAGAGCCAGGCTGTGACTTGCGCACGATGTATTTGGCCCGCGGGCTGCCAGTTTGACAGGCCTGGTGTAGGACCTACACTGTCGATCATCAACTACACTGGCAATGAAGTGTTCTAGATCAGTGTTCCTCAGTCTAGTCAGCTTGAAGATGTGTGGGCTTCAACTCCCAGAATTCTGCAGCCAGCATCATCACCGCGTCATCACGTGACGAATTGCGACTTTTCCCCCATTTGCTAAATTGGGCGAGGGCGTGGCCAGTGCATGACGTATATGGCCCATTATCCGCGAGTTTGACACCCCTGTTCCAGATCCTGTCCTCAGCAAAAGCTCTTTATGGAAAATATGTCTTCAAAAGTGGAATGCAGTAGGTAAATTAGGTTAATTTAAGTCATCTCACTTGCAAGCTGGGGATGAAATGAAGGCAATGTCAAGAGGACGTGGCATAAAATTTCCAGGGACTGGTTTATTCATTCTGTGGTTGGGGAAAGTTAAGGCTCTTGTAAGATCCAGTTTTGGTGTTTATATTTCTCCGTCCTCCAATGAGTTTAATGTATTCCTCCTCCCCACCCCACCCCCCTTTTCTCCTTGTAGATAGGCTGGCCAACACTGGCCCCAAATCACCCACTGGGTTTCACGGCTGAGTGATGATTTGAGCACAAGTCCTTTTCCTCTTAAAACAGAGCTACAATTGCAAGTGGTGATCGAGGTAAAGATATGGGTCCTTGTGACTTCGTGGACATGTCCATGTAAATTGCTGGGGCAGAAGTGATTTACCCTGGCTCTGTTCCAGGACCTTTTCTCTTGACTTCCCAGTTTAGCATGCAGCTTTGGAGTATCCTGGTGGTCTCTCCCCATCCCTCCACTACTAATTAGGTCCAACCCAGTCAAGAGTTTTGAGATGAGAGTAGATGCAATAATTCGTAAAGGGATTACGAGACTGTTTTTTTTTCAGAGAACACAAGCTATTCCTTGAAGCTTAAACCAATCTGTTTTAACATAAGCCTTTGTGGCTTTGTTCAGGATAAAAGGGTATTGTTTTCAACCTTGTTTAGATGCCAAAAACTGGCAGCATGGATTCTCACCATTTTAAGTCACAAATGCTGAACGCTATATTATAAGACTTAAAATAGGATTACGCAGAGGGGAAAAGTAAAACAAAGTCCTAGAATTTCCTTTCATAATCATGGAAAATCAGAACATTCTGTTTTTTTTTATTTTTTTGATATGGCCCCATACCACTGCCTCACACTTCCTTAATGTAAATGATATGTGTGTGTGTGTGTGTGTGTGTGTGTCTGTGTCTGTGTGTGTGTTACTAATTTCCCTAAATAGAATCTGGTAGTCTCACCTACATGCTGTTACTCCATTCACCTTGTTAAATAATGAACAAAGTAGCATCATGTAAAGAAAATGCTAAACTGCATTTGTACAAGAAAGGAACCGAAAGGAATGTCTTGTCTAGAAAAACGTATACACAGGGGATTGGAAACAATGCTTTTATATAAATCATCTGTTGTCTTACTGTTGCTACTGATGAGTTCTGCATGTCACAGCTTGAAAGTAAGTTGTTTTGTTTAAAAAAGAAAAAAGAAACGAGATCATCGGTGTTTTCGGGATACTGATTACAATCACATGAAATGGAAAAGATTTTTAAAAATACAGTAAATACTAGCCATGAATCACCAAAGAGAAATTTACCATAAGGTTTCCATTTCTGTGTGTGTGTGTGAGAGAGAGAGAGAGAAGGCGGGGGAGGGGGGGAGAGAGAGAGCCTTATGGAAAATTTATCTGAGTGGCTCAGATCCCTATGGGAAGCAGAGGATATTACCAAGACTAAGAAACTAGGAATTTTAGCATTGTGATGTCATTATGATCAAGTTGAATATGTAATGAGGTTTTGAATGATTGGGGGAAGAGAATTACCACAGAATTTACCACAGAACTTGAAAAACATTGCCAATCCTTGATTTATTGTTACATACAGGGAAGCAGAAATTCTGTCTTTTTTTTTTTTTTGGTTTCCTGAACTATTGCCAGACCATAGCTTTGATGATTTTGGCTAGTTTAGAGAAGTAAATCAATTTTTGAGAAAGTAGGTTTTTGAGATGCTAAAGGCAACTTCTTTCTACAGTCTTTGTTCTCCGCCTACAGCACTCGGTACCAGAAAACAGCCACAGGTTTCCACCTCCTTTACCTCTAACATCCTATGACCAGAGGCATGACTTCAAAGAAGGCTTCCAAGGCTGACTTCTTGGCTGACGAGGATGCCTCACAGCAGAGGCTGGCAAATCCTTGGCTTGGATCCCTCACTCCCAAATCAGGGCTACAATCCAAGCCATGCAAACTGTGGTTTTGCTTGACTCCGGCAGCGGGGTTGTGGGCAAGGAGGCTGAGAACTGTTCACGATGGAATCTCAAAAATGATTGAACAAGACCTCAGGAATTCCGATTCCAATGTTTCCTTTTCGCTAGAGAGATGGGGAGAATGGGCAGAGAAATTCCCTTGCAATCATGATTGGTAGGTCCTGTTTCCTCTGTTACTTTTGCGTTGCAATTAATCAGTCTATCATAGCAGGAGTTAAGCTCTAAAACAAATCAACACCAACAATATTTTTGATAACTAAGAATTACAAAGTGATCATTCCAAATTAGTACATAATAGCATAATTTAGTAATTTCTCTATATTTCAGACATATTTGGGGACAATTTGAATGTTGAGCAAAATGGCATTTAGAGACTGAAAAAACAAAATGTGGATCACTGATTCAAAAACTTGCATTCTCACTGTGATGCTCTAAAATCTGCTGCTTCCTTTAGCAATAACAATAGCACTTAGACTGATAGACCACTTCACAGTGCTTTTACAGCCCTATCTAAGCAGTTTACAGAGTCAGCATATTTTCCCCAACAATCTGGGTCCTCATTTTACCAACCTCGGAAGGATGGAAAACTGAGTCAACCTTGAGTATGGTGAGATTCAATCTGCTAAATTGCAGGCAGTCGGCAGGCAGCAGAATTAGCCTGCAATACTGTATTCTAACCACTGCGCCACTTCGGCTCACCGCTCTAATGGGACCAGACCAAAACACAAGAAAAATACAGTTTCCCAATATGTTACTGTTCTGCAGAAATATACCCTAAAATGGTTGCCTTACCACACCTAATGGTTTTGCCAAGATGCAAATATATGGACAAGAAAGTAACTTAATAAGCAAAATCGTTTTGTCAGTCTCAGAAAAATAAGAGAATTTGGAACATGTGACCTTTCTCTTTCTTAATTTGCTAAAGCATAAAATTAAACTTTTTTTCTTTTTTTACAAAATTATCTCCAAGACTCTGAATGCACACACTCTGGAAGTAAATAGTAGAATTTAGGAACCAGAAGTGAATTGTTGGCCTTTCAGAGGTTTTAGCTTACAAAAAAGCCAGCCAATGTGGCCAGCAGCCAAGGAATTGTGAGTACTGCAATTTGACCACATCTGGGATACTATTGGTTACCCAGCTATGAATTCTAGAGGAAGCATAAAGATTAGAGGAGCACTTTTCAATTAAATGACCTTAAGTGCATTTCATAAAATTCATCCAATCTTCTACTGAAACCTATTCTTCCCAAAGAAATGGATAAGAAAACAATCTTGATTGATTTACAGTCAAGGACCACCCTAAACAAGAAATTAAGTTATCTTCCTTTTGGAAAGGACTTGATAACCAGATTTTTCAGCCTGAATTCTACATTAATCTAGATCCCAGTATGAATTAAAATGGAACAAGGCATGAAGGATGCCATTTTTGGAGCTGCTAAGCACCAGAGACTATCTTTGCATCCTTATTGACATTTCCATTCAGCAACCTATGTACGACAAGTAGATAAAATACCAACACACATGAATGTGTAGATATCAGAAAGGATTAAACACAGGAAATACCATACACAGTCTTATCTTATTGCATATCCTTTTCAAACAGGATACGGGGAATTTCAAAATGAAGCACTCACCTGGTTTAGACTGATCTAAAAGCCTAAGCAAGATCAGAAGAAGTTAGTCTTTGGATGAGAAGTTATATATGAAAATCAGAATCAAGGGCTAGATTAGTAAGTAGAAATAATATCCCTGAAGAAGACAATGGCAAACTACTTCTATATAATAATAATAACAGAGTTGGAAGGGACCTTGGAGGTCTTCTAGTCCAACCCCCTGCCTAGACAGGAAATCTTAC
>JANHFK010002958.1:157865-175302 GCA_036250565.1 Sibynophis collaris | reverse complement strand
CTATCTATCTATCTATCTAGCTATCTATCTATCTATCTATCTATCTATCTATCTAATTATTGGTTATGACTGTAAAGCCAAGATGCTGGAATCTATCAGGCATGCCTTGCCAATCATTATATTGGCCTTCTGATTTTAACATCTAAAGATGGGACTTGCTGAAGGTCCCACTCTCATGAGAGAAAAGGGTATCATAGAGTAATCTTTTTCTTAGGAGTTTCAACCCTCTGGAATATGGAAGCTCCAGAGATGTGCATGACATCTTCAGGTATCTCATTAAAGCATCTTGTTTGGTCAGGACTTTGGCCCATATTATAAGTGGTGGATGACCATCCAAGAATTATTGTTGTTTTAATGTGGATTTGAAGTTCATTATTCTTTCTGTCTGTATATGAGTTGGATGGGTATAGAAAAGCTGTAAATAAACAAATAATCATAGTTTTTAGATGTAATTCTTGAATATATGTACATACAAACAGTGAGACTTGAAGACATTGAAAGTCTATTCAACTTTTCAGGCACTACTGTTTGGGAGTGTGTGTATGTGTTTAAAGTTAATAATGAAAAAAGCAAAATAACGGAAGAAAAGCAAAACTGATGGGTCTTTCTAGAGCCTTTGTGTCTGAAAAAAGTGATTGTAAAACTGAACTATCAATTTCTTACTGAACTAAGTGTGTGGGGTTTTTTTCCCCAATCATGCAACTTCAAATGACTTTACAAACCACTCATTAATGGTAGACACTTAATAGGATTTTGTCTACATAATGCCAGTATAGTTTTAGCTCCAATGATTTTAACAATTCTGCAGAATATTGCTTTTTGTACTGTTTAACAGTTTCATCAAAGCTTCAAAACCCAATCTTCCATTTGTTAACTTGAAAATTAAATGAGGTACATGAATTTAATCATGGACTTTACAGCAAGACCACCAGATCTGCAATTAGAAAGTTATATTTCCAACAGCAAATAATATTAAATCACAATGTTTTATTCAGTCTAAGATTGCTATCAGCTTACCTTTTTCAAAGCTGCTCACATCAACAATTTAATATAATCATATAAATATTTCTTCATGTCTTCCAGGATTGACTAGCCACCCTGATTTGATTAGCAGTGAATTGGCTACTGGTCAACAAAAGCAAATTCAAAATCAAATATGCTGAGTGTAATGAAGAAACAGATAATAATAAAAATAATAAAATTTTATTTATATACCGCCCTTCTCCCTGTTGGGACTCAAGTTTAGATCTTTGTCTGTTAATTTTCAACAACGTATTGGTTGTTGTCTACATGTGGCTGCTAAATCCAAATTCTCTGCCCTATGATATCTCTTCATGTATTGGAAGACTGTGATCATGTATCTTATTAGTCATCTTTTCCCTGTCTTCTGTGGTTTTAGTAATCTTCACAGTTTTGTGTTTATCTGCAGATTTTATGAGTATCCTTTCTATTCTTTCCTCTAAATCATTTATGAAGATGTGGAAGAGTCCTGGGTCCAGCATAGTAGTACCATAAGGTACCTTACTGCATATTTTTCTCAATATGAACATTGCCATATATCTATTAAGAATCTCATACTGGCTATAGTTGTTCAACCAACTGTGAATCCATCTGATAGTGGGACCACCATCCCACATTGCTCCAGTTTGGATTTTCAAGAAGGAGGTTATGGTCTACTTTATCAAATGCCTTACCTAAGTCTGAGTAAAAGTACAATTCTATAGAGGCCTGAATAGTATGTGAAATTCTGTTTTTAACTCTTTAAATGGAGACCTTTATGATTGAACTTTCAGTTTTTACTATTTCAATTGAATAGTACTTAACAGGATCCCAGTTCTCTCCTTGGAATCAAACAATATAGGGATACTCATCTAATTGTTACTTTTGTACCTCCTTCAGAGTCACTTTTGGGAGATATGCAGCCTTATATATTTTTTAAATGAATGATTTAGATTATAATTGAAGTGTTCTATAGTCATTTATTAGTAAAGGAGGGTATAGACAAAGAAAGGAAGAAAAAAACAGAGATGTAGCTGGTATTGTGTGAAAAGTATTGATCCACTGGCTTTTAAAATGAGAGAATAATCATTTTGATTCACATTTTAGTTTAAATCATCTGGGTTCTCATTGCCAGAAATAGAATAATAGAAGTCCTCTTCCAATGTTACAAACCCACCACACTGAGATATATGATATTGGATATGACCCTTGGTATCAACTTGAAATGCTTTTTTTTCAGAATTGTAAAGGCAATCTGAGCATAATTCAGGCTAGCTTTAGGCATGCTCATATAATTTTCTTGGCAAGAATGTGGACGAGATCTGCTTTTGCCTTTTCAAGAATGATTTCTCTCCTAGTTTCCAAGCAAGCCTACAGCCCTGGTGCTTTTCGGTTACCTCCCACTCCTGCCTTTTGAGACCCCCCCAATTCAGCTAGATGCGTGCACATATGTATTTTGTGAGATACAGTTACAAGCTTTAGAAACTGGGAATAACTTGAGAGTTTCACCATCAGCATCTTTAAGGAGAGATAGAATTATTTCAGTAGTTTATCTGAGGCATTTATGGACATAATATAAAAAGGATGATTTATGACTGTATTCGCATGAAGAAGCTTTTGGGAAGACAGTTAAACTACAATGAAATGGAAATATTTTTGATATCTCACCCTGCCCAGTTTTAAACCTTAATGTTGTGTATTTGGGGCAGTGGAGACAGATAAGAGATGCGCAGCATTTTGGGTCTGAAGCTGGCAAGGGACATGGGCATAGGCATGGGATGCTCTCTGTCAGTGCCTTCTTCACCAAACTCATATTTTGTCAGGATTGCTTATATCTTTAGGGAGTTCAGGCCTTCTCCAAAGCATCTTAATGGATTTGGATCCAAAACATTTCACCTCCTTAATTAAAATATGGAACTGGGACTGGAAAGACTCACTTTTCAAGGCTTTTCTCACTATGATAACCTACAACATTTAAGAAATAGGAAAAAAACCCAGGAAGATAGAAAAACACAGAAACCAATACACATAAAACAGAAGTCCAGATAAAAAACAGATATATCAGTAACATTCATATAACCAAATTGGAGCCAACCACACTCTTTCATCTCACAAGCTATCTGACAGTGCTGGTATTGTGGGTTTAAAATGGAGATCTCTATGTAAGCTCCTCTCTAGCTTCTAGTGAACAGCAGCAGCTGTGTCTAACATTTTTGTTGTTAGTTACGAAGTCATGTCCGACCCATCGCAACCCCATGGACAATGTTCCTCCAGGCCTTCCTGTCATCTACCATCTTCCGGAGTCCATTTAAGCTCACGCCTACTGCTTCAGTGACTCCATCCAGCAACCTTGTTCTCTGTTGTCCCCTTCTTCTTTTGCCCTTAATCTTTCCATGCATTAGGTTCTTCTCCAGTGAGTCCTTCCTTCTCATTAGGTGGCCAAAGTATTTGATTTTCATCTTCAGGATCTGGCCTTCTAAAGAGCAGTTAGGGTTGATCTCCTCTAGGGCTGACCAGTTTGACTGCCTTGCAGTCCAAGGGACCCGCAGGAGTCTTCTCTATTTCTTTGCTAATGTATTTAACTCTTCTCCCTCTTTATTGTTACCTTGTGGGGAAAACAAACCTTAAGAATGGTGTGCACTGTTAAAGTGAAGGCAAAAGATGCTCCAGCTGTCAGAAATACCTACCGATTGCCAAGCGCCCAAATTTTAATCGGGTGGCCCTGAGGATGCTGTGAAGGTGGTATGTTTGAAAACTGGTTGCGACTCATTTTTCAGTGCTGTTGTGTCTTCAGTCGCTACACAAATGGTTATAAGTCGAGGACTGCCTGTCCATCGTATTGACTCCCAGCGTTTTCACGGAGATGCTAAAGGAGTAGCTGAGCTGCCTCCTTTTAAAAACGGGAAGAGGCTGAGAAATCTTCCATTCCTTTTCTTGGCTTAAATGCCTAACAGCCGAGCGTGCTGCTAATCCAAAGCTGCTTCCATGCTCGGAGCCTCCCTATCTTTTAGCTGCATCTTAGCTGTTGCTTTTAATGAAAGACTCGGAGGCATCGCGTTGTGTCCGCATGAGGGATTTAAAGGAGGCGAGGTCAAAGAGGAGCTCCCAGTGGGGGTGAGCAGGCCTTTAAATCAAGAGAGGAAGAAGGGCTTGAGCGAGCAGCATCTCAAAGGTGGAGTTGAGGGACGGGAACAGAATGGCCTTTTGTTGGCGGTAGAAACGGATTATTGGGCATAGTTAAAGGGTTCATCTTCTGCTTTCCGTTCCCGTTCCTTCTTTTTTTTTGTGCACTTCAGAATAGGGAAGGAGAAAAATTCGGCTGGTAGCAATTAGTAAGCAGCCCGACTCCTGCCTCCCCCTCCTCCTTCTGGCGCAAATGGATTTTCCGCTACTTCCCCATTAAAGGATGGATTCGGCCCCAGGTAAATGGCCCAAGCAGCCTCCATTAGAAAGGAGTCTGCACTTGCAGGTAGCATCTTACGAGGATGGCGACGAATGGGATGGAACCATTTTTAGACTTTGCCAAATGGTTTTGCTGGCACAGATTGGAGACTTAATGCTTAGTTGAAATGTCCTTAAGTGGCAGTTAGAAAAGGCCAAGAATATTTTTAGGTCCAGGGGAAGTGGGCAGGGCAACCAAATTTGTAGCAATCTGCTCAAAAACTGTACTGTACTTACTTATCATCAAGGTTTATTTCCTCCCCCGTCACCCAAAGTTTGAATATGGGTGCAATGGCTCAGTGGTCATTAGGTTAAAGATGCTGAACTTGTCAGATGGAGACCTGACAGCCTGGGTTCGAGACCCAAGTTCTGCACAACAGGGTGAGTTCCCATTTACTTGCCCCAATTCCTGCGCACCTAGCAGTTTGAAAGCATGCAAATGCAAGTAGATAAATAGGTTCCCCTTTTTTGTGGGAAGGTAACAGTGTTCCTTGCCACCGTTAGCATATATAGCTATGCTGGCCACATGACCACGGAAATTGCCTACGGACAATGCTGGCTTCCTCAACCACAACACAGAGATAAACACCATGTCCTAGAGTTGCACACAACTGGACAGGGAAAGCTTTACCTAGGTTTTCAATGTGAAATTTTAAGAGGAGTATTCCAGAAAAGCCATCGCTGGAATGACATTTATAGATGTAGAATTAATTCTATTTTAATAGGTTCCTTGAGTAAAAAAAACAAAGCGAGGGGGGTGTCTGGTGGGAGATTTCAAGAGGCCCTTAGATGTGGGGCTGCTGATAGAGTCCCTTAAGAGCAGCCCAGGGGTGGGTTCCACTTACCTTCGCTTCCAGTTTGCAATGGGAGCATGTACTTGCACACGGCGCTTCTGCGCATGGACAGAGCATCTGTGATGACGTCCGCAAGATCCGGAGCAAACCGGTAGAAACCCACCCCTGCTCCAACCCTCTATTTCTACTGCCTTACCCTGGGCACTTTTCTATCAATGCAAATACAAGAACTGACCTTCAAAGGTGCCCTCAATTCATGGGATTGACATTGATGGGGAGAGTCTCTTCTCCATTCATGGTTTCTAGGCAACTTTCCAGCCATGTTGCCTCACTGTGCCTCCATCAAGAGGAAGCCTCAAGAAGGAAAAAGCATTTGTCAGAACCACTTTGGTGTCTCCTGTCCTATGCCTTGTTCCCAGAAGCTTGCCTACTTCATAGAATGAAAGAAATGCAGAATTGGAAGGGACCATTGAATTTAACCCACACACTTCAGTTCCAGAATTTCAATTTAAAACCCAAATGACTATTTCCAACCTCTACCTGAACACATCCACTGAAGCAGAGTTCAACGTCTCTTTCAATAATTGGTCCGAGTGTCAAATTGATCTTACAGGTTGTCCTTGACTTATAATCGGAACCAGAATTTCCATTGTTAAGCAAGGCCGTTGTTAAATGAGTCATGTCTGATCTGACACCCGGCTGAGACCAAATGACCCAGTGGGCTTTGTGCCTGAAGCAGGACTAGAACTCCCAGTTTCTAGCTGGTACATTAATCACCACATCAAAGTGGCTCTCATCCTGCACTTTAGGACAACGTAAAAGAGTTTTCCATCTTTGTGTGTGTGTGTATGTGTGTGCATGGGCACATCTGTCCGTGTGTTTGAGAGATCCCATGAGATATTTGAAGAATGACCTTAGATCCCTAGCAGCCTTCTTTTGTTAAGACTGAGCATATTCACTTCCCTCAATTTCTCCTCGTAGGATTTCATTGTCAGTCCCTTGATCATTCTGGTGTCCTCTGGAGAATTCCCGTTTTTTTTCTGCATCCTTCTTAAATGGATGCCCAGAACTGGTCTCTGCATAATCCCTTTATTTCCAGGAGGAGCCAAGAAAGACTTCCTTAAGCAACTCGTAACACAAGAACAGCACTTCGCTTCTAATTATTGCTTCGCTCTCTGCTATCCTCAAATCTTTGAGCAACAAATACTTCCATAGAGGAGACTGGGGTTGAGAGTATCACTCTTAGAAGTGTTCTGGAGACAGAAATATGTCCACGGCTCTGAAAACTGACTGACAGCTCCGTTGAGAGTCAAACCACAGCATGGGCAGCATCTTGGAACATCAGTCAGCCACCTCTAAACTGGAATTATTTATTGATTTTTGTGTCACTACTCAGTCCATTACACAGGCAGGATGCATTTATATAATTTGGAAAAGGGGCGACGGCTGGATAAACAAACCAGCAACCTATTTCTTGCCAAGCTATAGTTTCCTAGTTCTCAATACAAAGTTATACCAGAAGCTGAAATGATGAGAGGGGGGCTTTCATCTAATCTAAAGATTATTTGTAGCTAGTCCTTCTCTTCTGAATAGTCTCCCAGAAGCAAAGCCTCCTATCAACTCAAAAAATACAACATTCTTCAGAAATTGGGGCCCAAAGTCACCCAGCCAGCTTTCACACCTAAAGTAAGACTAGAACTCACAATCTCCTGGTGAGTTGCCCAAGGTCACCCAGCTGGCTTTCATGCTGCCTAAGGACTGAAAGGCTCCTGATGCAGGGTTGGGTTCCATTTACCTTTAGTACCGGTTCACAATGGGAGCGTGCACGTCTGTGATGATGTCTGGACAAGTGGGCGGAACCTCCTGCCACTGCTACTACCAGTTCGCAAGATCTGGAGCGAACCGATAGGAACCCATCACTCTCCTGGTGATGGTCCCAAAATCACCCAGTTCCTAAGGTGCGAGTAGAATTCACAGTCTTCTGGTGAATGTTCCAAATTCACCCAGGCATTTTCCATGCCTAAGGCGGAACTAGAACTCACAGTCACTGATGATTACTCCAAGTCTCCCAGATGGTTTTCCTGGATAAGGCAGGACTTGAACTCATGGTCTCTTGCATTCTAGCCTGGTGCCTTAACCACACTCTAATGATCTGTGGGACCTCTTGAGAAGTCTCATTTTCTTCGCCACCCTGTAGGCCATAATGAATTTCTCCTCTCAAGCTGGGTGAGGCTGCAGATTCCTGACAGGCACCCTGCATGGCTTTCCTTGAAGGAGGGAGTTTGGATGCTCCTTTGAAGAAACGGGGGAGAACCCTGTATTTATAGGATAATTTTAGCATCCAGCGGGCTTCATGTCTGTCAAGCTTGTGGGTCTGGAATGTTGGTGGTGAAAAGCTGCCTGAGAAATAACAATCCGTCCCTCGAGTAAACACACCGCCTCTCTTTTCCCTCCATTTGCAAGCAAACATTTTTGGCAAGAAAGTTCTGTTTAGGAGGGACTTTTATCTGAGCCTTGTAATCAGGTTGGCTTCCTTGCTTTAGGAGGGATTGTCTCCCCTTTTGTGAAGAGTGGTGGCTTTGTTCCTTCTTCTTTGTTCCTTCTTTGTACTTTCCAGTTATGGTGACACCCCTCCCCTCCCCCAAATAAAGTGCACCTTCTTTAGGGAAGGAAGTCACGTGATTGTCATTAGAGGGTTCCCCCTCCCTCTGATTCCATCTCCGTGAACCATAGAGAGAATAGGAAGATAAGTTGGAGCTATTCAAACCTAGGAAACCAGGGATGTCTAAAAGGGGAAATTAAGTCATTTTGTAAGTAATGGGAGTCATTTGGCATCACCCTTTCAATTTTTTCTTGGGAAATTAAATAGAATGACATTCTTTTAAATTTTGGCAATGGGGAAAGGTTGGCTTCAGTTTGAAGGGAGAGATCAAGTTGCCAAAAAGGAAAAAAAACCCCAAAAAACTCTTGCTGGCCGGGAAAAGGGGGAAAATGACCTTTTGTGTAAATTTTTATTTCTTTAAGGCTTCTGCTCTTGAGTGTTTTTATGTGCTGGAGATTTGCGGGCAACATCTATTTGTCTCAGGATTTGTTTGTTTGTTTAAAAAAACCTCATAGAAATAAAAATGTAGGTTCTTCACATTACTATCATTGTTTCAAATGCTTTTTATTTGTAATGCTGGCCTGTGACTGTAATAAAAACTAATTGAATTGGATTACCCCATTTTATTATCTTTCTTGCCACCGTTGATAAAGCGACTCATTGTAGCTGTTAAGTTAGTAACACAGTTGTTAAGTGAATCTGGCTTTCCCCATTGATTTTGTTTGTCAGAAGGTCCCAAAAGCTGATCACATGACCCCAGGACACTGCAATTGTCAGAAATATGAACTAGTTGACAAGCGTCTAAATTTTGATCACATGACCATGGAGACGGCTGCAACAATCCTAAGTGAGAAAAAAGGTCCTGTCCCATTTTTCAGTGCCATTGTAACTTTGAATAATTACTAAATAAATGGTTGTAAGTCAAGGACTACTTGTCGTTTACCACCCTCAACTAGGTGTGACTTTGTGGCTTTGATTCAGGAGGAAGGAAGATTTTGTGCCAGGGGAGTGAGTTGGGGAAGAACACACAAGAGTTTGGTCACAGGTTGGGAGTTATATCCCTCTTTTCTTGTCTTCCAGATTACAGAGAGGAATGGTAATTAACTCTTTGTGAGACATACAGCCCTTCCTGATTTTCTTCTGTGGAAGGTCATTGGGGAAGCGGAATATGGATTTTTTTTAATTTTTTTTAAAAAGAGAGAGATTTGTTCAGAATGCTGAATTGGTATGGTGGATTCACACATCACGCTAACCCAAAACTAAGGCACCAAATGATTTAGTGAAAAATGTGTCTATAGAGGGAACATACTTTGTAATAAAGTCATTGTTATCTTTTGTCATAGATTCTTTGTAAGCAACCTAAAGAAAATTTTGGAGGCAAGCTATTTTGGGGCTCTTTGTGCTTTCAAATAATTATACCAGAGGTTCGTACTGCTGTGAAGATTCTGAGGTAGCATCGCCACATGAGATTCTCAGGAGCGAGATACCATTTTTAAATTGGCATGGAAGTTAAGTGGACATTTGATGCCTTCAGAGAAAGTCCGAAGGTTTGTCTCATCCTGGTTTCCCTTCCTTCTTCCAATCCCTTCAGATTACGGTGGGGGTAGAACCTTTGTCTTTCCAGATATAGGCAGAGCACCTGTTTTGCAGATAAAAAACCCAAGCAGCAATAAAGATGAAGCAATGGGCAAAGCCTGCTTAGCAAAAAAGAAAAACTTGACAGTTTTTATGAGACGATTTTCAATAGTCTAAGATTTAAGCACCTTTCACAGCAGCTTCATCTGACTTTTGATGTCCCTACTGATTTTTTTTCAGTGTAGTACAAAAACAACTTCTGTTTAAAGGAAGTATATGCTGGAAAATCATTCTTCAAACAAATACAGAAGCCTGTGAACTTTTTTTTTTTTAACCACAAGTGCTTTAAAAGGAGCTGGTCTGTCCCTAAAATACTTTTAAAAGTGTCATCTAAAAGTCTAACAACTTTTATTCAGTGGGTGTGCTTCAATATGTGCCTATGTGTGTCTCTTTGTATGGTATATGTCCATTTATAAATACATAAGGAGATACTAATTTTGTTATACTGTTGAGTGTGTTTCGGTTGAATTGAAGATATCTTGATTGGCAAACTGATGATCTTGTTTTTGAAGAGACAACTGAAAGGATATTTTTCTCTGTCTTTTTTAAATATTTCTTTTTTAAAAAGTCAAAAATTTCAGGTCAGTCCTGGCAATTAGCAGTAAATTTTGTCTTGAGCAACCAGCTTAGTTAATTTCTCTGAATATATCTAGGCCAGCTTATTTTGGGGTCTGCTACCCTGCTATCTTTGGGTACTCTCCTGGAATAAACATTTTTGAGTCTCATTGATTTCCAAAGATTTAGATATTTTCTTCTTCTAGGTTTTCTTTACATTTTCTTCCAGTTCTGCCTTTCCAAATCTATTGTGCCCGAGAAATGGTAGAATCACAAATGCCGGTTCTCCAGCAAGTGTTAGTAACGACTCCTGATCTTTGGGCCTTCTTCCATCTGGAGGAGAGCAGCTTGGGAAAGATTGCAGGAGGATGAAACAATCTGCTTAATGGTACCATTAAAAAGGAGAATAAACAAATTTGGTGACTGGCATCCAGATGATTCTAGTCTGAAGCCCCATGTTAATGGAAAACTTGCATGGATAAGGATCTGATACATCAAATAGATCCAGGAGAAATTTAATTGTGTATCTTGACTACCAACTTTTTGCTTTCCTACTTATTTGCTAAAATATTATTTGTAGCTAGTCCTTCTCTTCCTGAATAGTTTCCTAGAAGCAAAGCCTGCTAAAAGATTATTTGTAGCTAGTCCTTCTCTTCCTGAATAGTTTCCTAGAAGCAAAGCCTCCTATCAACTCTAAAAATACAATATTCTTCAGAAACTGGGGGCTTCTAGTTGGAGCTACTGAGCTATTTGCTTTTGAAATCCTAAAGTGAACTGAAATAGTGGTTCAAAATATGGTTATTATTGATAGAAGGAACTCCAGACACATTAAAATGGGGATTGCAGTAGATTTCTGCATTGTTCTACATTGTAGTAGGACTTTCTGTGCTTCCAAGTCTCTTTTTTTAAGATGTCTTCCTGGGAATCCAGTTTAGGTGTGATATATTGTATAGTGAAGGTAGTCCTCAACTTACAACTGTAATTGAACTTACAATTTCAATTATAAGTCGCGACAGTTGATAAGTGGGTCATTCTATGACTGCTCACAACATTACAATCTTTTCTGCAGCAGTTGTCAAGCAAATGTGGTGGTCATAAAACAAATGCCACGGTCATTCAGTGAATCTACGGTCATTAAGTGAATCCTTTGTTCACTATGGGGCATGTTTTTGCTGGAAATCAGAAGTAAACATCGGTTGGCACTGCAAAAGGCTATGAATGCAGCCTAGTTGCCAAACACCCAACATGTGGTTATACTATCACAGGGGGTTGGAACTTTAAATCCGGGGTATAAGTAGCTATTTTGGGGTCCTTTGTAATTTTGAATGGTCAGTAAGGTGAGGACTACTTGTTCAATCATAGGGAATCTACCCTTTCAGATTTTGATGAACTACAGTTCCCAGCACCCAGCACATACATGGTCACTTGGCTTGTTCTGCTCCAAGCTGCTTAAAGGCTTCCCACTTTTCTGTAGGAATTGGATTTGTATGTTCTACATCTCATGCTTGGTGCTAATTTGACCAAACAATACCTTGGCATGTCAGGCAGACATATGGCTAGTAAACAGTTATCCACACCATCCTATTTAGTGTCCCAAATAATTTGATAAGACATCTGTACCCAATCACAATAGAATGCAAATGATGGTATTTAATTTTGATTCTTCTAATTGGCAAGTACATTGGAAATATCTGTTGTTGTTGTTGTTGTTGTTTTTGCAAAGTTGTAAATGTATGCTGGGAAGTACCCTTCACAGAAAAGTACTACCCTGTAGCTACATCTTTTTTTAAAAAAACGAAAAAGCCCTAGAGTATCTAAAACTAAAACGATGTGCCTGCAAGACAGATGGGTAGAGGCATTAAACTTTTTAAACTACTTCAAACAGGCATGTTGGCTTTTGGCTCCCACGCTACCCTAGCGAGGGAGCTATGCATATAAAACAAATGTATCAGTTTTCATCTTAACCCTGCAGATATCATTGCTGTGGGCTGTTCTACATTCACCCCCAGCTGCTTGGCGGATGCCATGTTCTCCAAGTGAGAAGATGGCCTCGGGCATCCATGTGCTATGTCAAATTGCTTGCATCTTACTGTTTGCTCTGATTCCAGATGCTTCTTGCCCTTGCTCTCCTGTGGTTCTTAACAAGGTAACAACGCTCCTAGGCTTGAGATGCACCTCCTACAGACTTTGTGATGTGTTGGGAAGGGGGGGGGAACCTTATCCGATTTCTGGCTGCAGTGCATCCTTCTCTCTTCTCGCATGGCACAAAAGCCACTAATAAAATCCATCTGACCTTTTTTTTTGAGGGTGGGGGGGGTGGGCTTCCTTCCTGCATGTGCTACTAATTAGATTCAAGCACAAGGCCTGGTTGGTTGTCTTTTTGTTTTCCTTTGGTGGTTAAGAGCGGGGGTTTAAGAGGCACAGGGCCTTGGAAGATTCCAGTCTCGAGCATCGAGGTTGCTTCTTAAGTATGCCACAAAGTCAACATTCTGCTGTTTGGACTGATCGCTTCCTCTGCCTCTAAATGAAAAGCCAGACATTTAATTTACTCCTGATCAAGCTGCACCACTGTTGGGTAACATCTGCCTCATTGAAGCAATATTTTCAATTATTTGTCCCAGCTGGGGCCCGCGTGGGGCAGGTGGGGAGACAGATCACACAGTGGGGCCGCGTTTATTGGCCCAAGCATGGAGCACCAGTCCATGCCAACTGGGCGACACTTCTGGTGGGGCATTTAACTTCTCCTTTCCAAAACTGGCAGGCCCTTCTAAAGTAAGCACGGAGATGCTTTTCCCTTTGTTGCAGCCTTGTGGCAGGATTTTCCTTTTACGTAGTCATTATTCCAGGCAAATCAGTGAGCTGTGACCCAGCAGATGAAAGCTGCAGGCTCCAATTGGAGAGCTGTATCGAGACATATGAGCGTGCCCGGGCCTGGTGTTGGCGATTGAACATCTTGACACATCTTCCGATTGCTGTTTCATCATCAAGACAATGATGAAAGAGGTCTGGATGGTCCAGCTTTGTCCCATGAGATGGAAGATGGCTGGTGTTATATGATTTGTCTTCTGCTGTGTCTTTGTGTTAGCAATCCCGCTCTGGGGCTTCCATTGTTAAAGCCCTATCTCACCTTGGGAGACAATTCCACAGTCTAATGCACTTTGCTGTCAAGAATTTTTCACTCACATTCAGCATAATTTTCCCATTTCCTAGGTGATGTTTTATGTCACTGTCTCTAGTTTCCATTTCACGTGCCTCGGAATCTGTCTGACTGTCCATCTTTTTATTATTTCTTTTCTTCCTTCTTTGGGAATCAGCCTCCTGCAATCCATACTATTTTTGGTCTGAGACATTCTTTCCTCTGCAATTAATACTTCCGTCACAGCCAATTTTTCCCTAGTAGTGGTGGATATGTTTTGAAATAGTTATGTCAACGTAATATGTTGTCTTCTGAATGTGAGGCTGAGGAAAATGATCATTTAAAAGAAAACTAGCAATTTGTGATATGCTAAAGAATGTGAAACGGGAGAAGAGAATTTTTTTTTAAAAAATCTACTTTTTCTAGGATGGAGATCACAAGTGATCTTACAAGATAGCAACAGTTTCAAGAGATGTATTTTAGAATGCAAATTCCAAAGAAGAGAAGTCACATGGTTCTGTTCGGAATGTCTTCTTTGGAATTCACGTTGTAAAAATGGATCTTTTTTATTCTTAGTATTTGTTTTTCTTTTTATGACCCTTTAATCCCTTTGCTTCGTGGTGGAGTCAGGACAACTGATGGGAGCTGAGCATTTATTGGCCAGATGCCCTCCCTGATGCCTATGTGGAGTTTGCAGCAGATATTTTCTCCTTGCGCCTTGGTAGAGAAACTTCTGCTGCTGCCCAGGGTCAAACTCTCAACCTTCCAAATGGGAGGTGAGCATCTTTCCCTCTAGGCATCATGCCACTCATCTCTGGTATTCTTAGTAATATCCAGGCAACATTATATAATACGAAAACACTGCTTCTCTGTTCCCATCAGACCTCTGAGGCATCCAGCTTTTTCCATACCCTTCATCAAAAGGATGCTCATTTATACATTACTGGAAATATTATGGCGGTAATCTCTTCTCTTTTCCATGGGTGTCTTCATAGCGCTATGTGTAGTATCAGTATCTCCTGTCCATAGGGCTAGTTGCCCTTGCTAGAAAATATCACCCACACATATTAACCATATAGTCCAGGGGTGTCAAACTCGCAGTCCACAGGGTGCTTAGATCTGGCTCGTGGGCCCCCCTGGAAACAGCAAAGGACTAGCCTGTGCTGCCTCTGCTAGTGAAAACAGAGCTCAGGAGGGCCACATTTCACTGGCAGAGGGCTGCAGGAGGCCGTCGCAGCCAAAAACAGAGCCTTGATGAGTGACGTTGAGTTGACCACACCCCTCTGCCTCCCCCCGAGATCAGACACAACCCTGATGCGGCCCTCAATGAAATCGAGTTTGACACTGCTGATATAGTCAGTGACAGTATAATTAACATATATTACTCTGAGTTTAGTTGTAAATACAGCAAGTGTTGTGTCAACTGCTCTACTTTAGATAACATGTACAATAGATACAGTCTACCTATCTGATCTTTTTTGAAAAAAAGAAAGTTATGTTCTACAGGTAATTCCTCAACGTACGACCAACATTTCTGTTGCGAAGCAAGGCAGTTGTTAAATGAGTTTTGCCCCATTTCACAACCTTTCTTGCCACAGTTGTTATGTGAATCCTTGTAGTTGTTAAAATAGTAACATGGCTGTTAAATGAAGTTGGCTTCCCCATTGACTTTGCTTGTCAGAAGATCGTAAATGTTGATCACATGATCCAGGGACTCTGCAGCTGTTATATGTACATGTCAGTTGCCAAGTGTTGGAATTTTGATCACATGACTGTGGGAATGCTGCAATGGTCATAAGTGTGAAAAACAGTCATAAATCCCTTTTTTCAATGCCATTGTAACTTTGAACAATCACTAAATAAATGGTTGTAAATTGAGGATTACCTGTATACAAACAAGAAAGATTTCCTCCTTTTCCACTTTGTTCCAGCACTTCCCTTTGTAGAGAGATGGGCCATCCACTTTTCTTCTCCTTTAGTGGTCCCCAGAACCTTCTAAACAGCAGTGAAATCCTCCCAGTTCTATCCCGCTCGCCGAACCGGTGGCGATGACTGTGGGAGGATTCACCCACCCGCCAGGACGTCATTACTTCCCGTTTTTTTAACCATCTGTGCATGCACAGAAGAGGCGCATCCACGCCCATGCGGGAGCATACCCACAATGGTAGCAAAGATAAGTAGATTTCACTGCTGCTTCCAAACCTTCTAAAGTTGTGCTCTGAAATTGGATTGAAATTTTGCTGGAAAACAGAGATGGCAAGTTATCTGGGTCAGAGCATAACTAAGTGTTATGCTTAAATCTTTTGGAAAGATTTAAGAAACATACATAAAAACATTTAAAAAAACCATCCTCTATGTTAAAAAAACCAACCATAATTACGGGTGCATCCATCTCTATGATCTCATCGTATCATGTCCTCTCCATTCTGGGCTTGGATGCACCCCTAAATTGCTTGTCTCTGCCCTAAAGCAAAAGCTGTTGTGCAGTGATAGCATAATCCTTGCAGGTGGAAGATGAAAAAGATTTCATTCACACAGCAGCACTATCCGATAAAATCGATGCCTGGAAACTGTTAAGAACTTACGAAGGATAAGGCTTCCACTGGCTATTAGTCACGAGGGCTGTAAATGAAGTTCTGGTTCAGAAGCAGTGGAGTGGTCCAGTTGCAATCATGCTCTGCTGCAGATTCCTATCAGTATTTGGTTGCCCACAATAGGAATGGAATGCCAGACTGGATAGGTTTTGGCTTTGATCCAACATGTCATCGCTTAAATCCTCAGCCTAGTGAATCCCTAATCTATGAGTCTTCTGAGTGCCTTATTTCTCCAACAGACCTTCAAGCTCTGGAGCAACCATTATGTAAGCAATTAGAGCATCAGTTTAATGAGCTCATTGATGCAGTTTCCAGAACATTCAACGAAGACCAAGGATTCATTTAGCAAAAGCCCTTAGAGGCATAACAAGAAATAAGCCAGACCCTGCATGTAAACATTCTGCTCTTCCTTCTATGATCTCCAGGTCTGTCTGGGGGAATCAAACTGCATAGAGGAAGTTTATTTAATAGTAATTTAATAGTAAAGTGCAATATAACACTTAACATCTTAATAGTAAAGTGCAGTATAACATACTTGGTCAATTATGTTAGGTTAGCTAGGAAAGAGAAGAAGAAACATTAAATTTTCTTTGGATATCTGAAAATTGCGGATACAAAGCATTAATCCTAAAGTAAATCCCACCGATTTCCTCCAGCATCCTTTCCGTAAAGAATGTATTCACCTGGGAGGAAGTGCTATGATGTGTTGTATGGCAGCTCACTTTTGACTGGAAATATGCGGATTTTCCAAAAGCAATGTGCTTTAACAATCATGCTTAAAAAGAATCTGGGAGCAAAATTTCAAACAGGTGATGGTTATGGAATTTAGCCTTTCCCCTTCCTAAGCTACAAGATCTTTGGATTCTTAGGAGAAAAGCATAAGCTTTGATCTTTATAAACAGACTTTTGTGAATGTCTGTCTATATGGATGTTTTTCACAACACATCAATTAAAGACTCAGTGGCTTCTATACAGTTGGTTAGTTGACTGTTGGTTGGTGTGTCTTAAGTCCAGGAGTGGGATTCAGCCGGTTCACACTGGTTCGGGAAAACTTGTAGTTGTGACCACCCACCCCGGTTCCATGCCATCCTACTTAGCCTCATTTTTTAAGCCATGTGCATGCATGCAAGGGCGCACGAGATAACAAAGCTCATGCATAGAACAACGCATGCATGTGCAGAAGGTGTGCGCTCACATTTTCGGTGCTGGGGCGAACAGGTTGTTAAATTATGTGAAGCCCACCTCTGCTTAGGTCTTGTTTAAATCTGCACTATCTAGTTTCTTTACGGCATAGTGCACCAGGGGAAACCAGAAAATGGATTGATGCATGAGCAACTCAGGCTTGTTATCTGAAACTAGCCTTGCAATGCAATTTAGGATTTTTTGGGGGGGAGGGAGTAGCTATCTTAGTGAACGATGTGAACTGATTCTCTCTGCACAATCTTGATGTCTGCCGGTTCTAAGGTCATCCTTGTGGGCAGGTTGTAGGAAAATATTTCAGCTACATGCGGCACAAAGCATTGGAATAAAGAAGTAGGGTCAATATTGTGTACCAATCATAGAATACATAGAATAACAGAATTGGAAGGGACCTTGGAGGTCTGCTAGTCCAACCCCCTGCCTAGGCAGGAAACCCTACACCACTTCAGACAGATGGTTATCCAACATCTTCTTAAAAACT
>JANHFK010002958.1:64800-75005 GCA_036250565.1 Sibynophis collaris | reverse complement strand
ATTTACCAAAAATTATCCACTTACCCTTTTCCCAAAAACCAATAAAATTTTGACAATAAAAAAAAAAAAAAGAATGTCATAAAAGGGGATCACATGACACTGGAGCACGGCAACAGTCATAAATATGAGTCGGTTGCCAATCATCTGAATTCTGACCATGGGGATGCTACAACAGTTGTAAATGTGAAAAATAGTCATAAGTCACTTTTTTCGGTGCTGTTATGATTTTGAACAGTCACTAAATGAATTGTTGTAAGTCGAGGACTGCCTGTACACAGAACATTCCACCTTCTGACTCTGAAGCTCCAATTCTGAAGGTGAAATACAAGAGATATGGAGAGAGATCCTGGAGAATGCTGCCAATTAGAGCAGGAGCAGGAATTTCATTTAGTATCAGGCAGGCTCCTCTGTTGTGTCTGTGTTTGTCAGTTTGGGCAACAGCAATCTTAACGTTGTCCAAAAGTACCAGGTTGATGAAGCAGAATGAGACAACACGTCACAGTCAACTCAGTGTGGCTAACTCACCATGGCCAACTCACTGTGGGACAATTTAACCATTGAATTTAATTATTTTAAATATATAAACAAATATTTTTAATTTTTCTCATTCACATTTCATTTTGTCCCTCCTTTTGCATCCATTCTGTTCCACCATTTCTTTGATATTAGTGTAACTCTTGTCTCACTGCAAGTTGGCCACAGAGAGTTGTCCTGTAGCAAGTTGGCTGCAGCAAGTTGGCCATGATGAGTTATCCATGGCAAGTTGGCCGTGGTGAATTGTCATAGTCTTTGATGAAGGCCATCTCAATCTCAGCAAGGGTTCAGGTGAGAGATCCAACATCTTATTGTAGAAAGGACTCGGTTGTGCAGAATTGCAATTCTTCTGCTTTGGTGCGCTAGGCAGACTTTTTCTTTTTCCCGAGCTTTTGTCGAAGTTAGGCTTCTTTCTATTCTTTCCATCTGTCGCTGTATTTTTCATTTATGGGCTCCGTCAACTGTTCCTCTTTAATTTTATTTTGACTTACATTTTTAATTGAATACCAAACCATTGTTGTTGTTGTCATTATTATATGTTAGCTCCTCCAGCTGTATTCATACCTGAAGGAACTCACATTTTAAGTATAAATAAATAGTCTGGCAAGAGAGCTAAGAATGATCATACCGCAGAAGGGAGACGGAGGGGAAAATATGAACGGCAACAGGCAGGTAATTAATAGAAGTCCCTTCGTGTTGCCTATTGATAGAACGAGGCCAAAATAATAGTTGTTCCAAATGTTGGCAGTTCCAGAGAGTGGTCAAAATCTGCAAGATGGCAATTGCAGTGCCACAACCGAAAAATCTGGACTTTCGTATGGACAAAATGGGTGGAACTCAGGGGTGAAATCTACTTACCTTCACTACCGGTTTGGGTGTGCTCCTGCGTGGGATCACGCCTGCACTATGCACATGCAACTCTTCTGCGCATGCGCAGATGGTTAAAAAACGGGATGTAATGATGTCCCAGCGGGTGGTGGAACCTCCCGCTGCCAGCGCTAACTGTTCGGCATGCCAGATAGAACCAGAGGGATTTCACCGCTGTTGGGACTTCAGTCCTGGCAACAGAACTTTCCATTGTGCAGTTTTGGGCACATACAGAAAAATTCTGAGAACTGAGCATTCAAACGTTAAAATCCCAATATGGATAAATGTGCCCTGGGAACAGTGCGTCCTGCTCCCCTTTGTCTGTAAAAGTATAGTGCAAGAATCCTTTGGGAGTCATTAGCCCCTCTGCCGGCATATTTTTATGACACCCTAACCATTATATTTGTACCTGTGCTCCCCCAACTGCATTTCAGAGAGCAAACGCATCATGTAGAAGGGGTCGTGAAAATGATCAGGTAGTCCTCAATTTACGACCACAATTGGGACCAGAATTTCCATTGCTAAGTAAGGTGGTTATTAAGTGAGTTGCACCCGATTTTATGACTCTTTTTAAACCACAGTTGTTAAGCAAATTACTACAGTTATTTTGAATCACAAACTCCCTTTGACTTTACTTGTTGGAAGTCACCTGGGAAAGTCGCAAATGTCAGTCATGATCCTGGGTGACTGCAACGGTCATAAATACATATCCATTGCCAGCTGCCTGAATTTTGATCACATGACCATGGAGGTGCTACGACAGTGATAAGTACAAAGACTGATTGTAAATCACTTTTCAATGGAACTGAAACCTTGAACGGTCACTAAATAAATAGTTGTAAGTCAATGAGTAAATGAGTACCTGTACCAGGACATCTGGGTTCATACCATCCAGCTTTGATCAAGCCTATTCTTTCCTCAAAGCCATTAGGAGGAAATATGAAGTATCTCCTGTGGATGAGCAGTAATAGTATACATCCAAGGACTATAGGATACATACTCCCTGAAGGCAAGAAAACTCCAAAGTCCAAACTACAATTGGAGTGAGCAGAAAGAAATAACAGTTTCTCCTCTTGGCATGTTTCAGACCTCCGACTCCGGGCTGTATGTTTGCATTGCTACAAGCTCAACCGGTGAAACCAGGTGGAGTGGCTTTCTAGCAGTGCAAGGTGAGTCATTTGCAGGACCCCTTGAGTGGAGATGGATGGGAGCGTGGTTTACTTGGGACTTCATATTTGCTATGCTTCTTCTGAGATGCCGAGGTATAGAAGAGAGAGTAACTTCAGAGGCATTGAAAAATAGACCAAACTCTTAAACCCAATTGAGATTATTGGATTTCTTCTGAAAATAAACACATAGGGCCAGGGAGGGGAACACAGGTGCCAGGTGTGCCATAAAAATGAAGGCAGAATTTGGTTCTTCAGGCCATAGTTGAAAGAGAATGAAGTTGTCCTAAATGGCTGCTCCCAATAATGAAGAGCCTTTCCCTAGGCACTTCCAATTTTTAAAAAGATTTGCATTAAATGCAGATCTAGTTTGACTTTAATCCAGGGCTGTCCAATAGTGGCAAATTAAAGACTTGTGGACGTACAGGCTAGTAAATTCTAGGAGCTGAAGTGCATAAATCTTAAAGTTGCCACACTTGGACACTCCTGCTTTAATCTGTCAAGCAGACCTAGCTTGCAGAACACCATTTCTTCTAGTGTGTCCCAGAGAAAAATCCTGATTCCTGCCCACAGTTAGGTAAACAAAGGTAGCCCCAAGTGACCAGTTCTGGGTGGCTTTTTGTCAAACTGAAAATCTAAAAATGCCCAGCCTTTCTACATCCTTGGAAAAAAATCTGAAACCTGCCAGACTTGAATATTTGGCTTCTTGTCTCCTCAAACTACTAGTTGCCTAATTTCTTGGAGTGGGGAAAAGATCACAAAAGTTTATGGCTGTTGTCACGTCTCATGGCAGTAAATTCTATTAATATCATCCTGGTTAGCAGGAGGCTCTAATTTTCAGGATGAAGAAAGTCCATACTTCCTTGCACAGACAGTTATACCTTCATCATAGGAAGATGTTCCAGATCATGCATTTTTTTTCTTTGCATTTAAAATGCATTGGGAAGCCACAGGGTGCACAAGGCTAAATTCAGCCCACCATCAACAAAGGCCCACTATAGTTGATTTGATCAGTATTCCTTGAAGACCTTCTGGCTAATGTTCTCTTCATCCTCTACATTTGTTTTCCCAGAGAATGGAGTAGATCTCCAGATGCAGCTTCCAGAGCCAAACCTGCTTCCAGGTCCACCTTCAGCTCCCCTGGTCACTGATGTCACCAAGAACAGTGTTGCTTTGATCTGGAAGCCAAACCCTGGGAATGGAGGTGCTCCTATCAGCTCATACATTATTGAAGCATTCAGGTAACTCACAGGTTTCTTGAGAGTTGTTTCTCCAAATACTGTTGGGCATGAAGCAGACAGTTGGGCAATTTCAGCATGAAAAACTGGAGAATTAGTTTGGTATAGCGGTTAAGGTGCTGATCTAGAAATCAGGAGTTCTAGTCCCATTTTAGGCATAAAAAGGCATAAAAGTGGGCTTGGAGACTTTGCACTAATCATCAGGAGACTGTGAATTCTAGTCCTGCTTTAGGCGTGAAAGCAGGCTGGGTGACTTTGGGCCACTCACTCTCTTTCAGTCCAACCTGCCTCACAGGGTTGTTGTTAGAGAAAGGAGCATTTGGGTTTGTTTGCTTCCTGAATTACTTATAAAGTAATAAAGATGGGATAAAAATGTAATAAATAAAGAAGTTAATCCGTTGTGCAAGACTAGGCAATCTACAGCCCTTGGCCTAATGACATGTCAGCTGTGATTTCACAAATTCTCCACTAATGATTAGAATAGATCTTCTGTAAGAACAATCTGTTCCTCCCTAGCAGCTCCCTGGATGAGAAGAGGGAAAGAAGGAGGGAGATGGGAGAAACACCTCCCACCCACCAACATTTTTAGCTTTGCTCTGTTGCTTTCAGCCATGTAATGCGATCTTGGGCAATAAAATAGTTCTCCGTCTCCCCTTAGCCCATGGGTCAAGCAATCTTATGCCTCCTGTTGGGCTGGCTGCCCCTTGACAGAGGTGATGAAACAGAGTCAGGATTTTGTTTTGTTCCGGTCAGCAAAAGAAACACGAGATTGTGCTGCAAAGATGGGACAATGGGGAGAAACGAGTGGTTTCCTGATTTATTTATTTTTTATCATGTATCGCTCTGGGCCAGAATTAGAATTCTCATTGCAAAAAAGCTGAACCTTGCTGAACTGTAAATTCAGTGTAGTGTAAAGTGTAGCTCTGCTCATTCCATGCACCACACTGACAAAAATATTCAAAATGCAATATTCATCCCTGAATGTTACTCACCCCTATCTTAGGGAGTGGAGTTTATAAGAAGCACAACACAAATCAGGCTGGGTGTCCCTGTTCTATTATCCAAGAATGGCAACGTCTACCTTTCACCTGATAAGGAAGACTTGGCTTTATAAAGATCTGAGCTGTTTTCTTTCTTCTTCCCTCCACCCTCCCCATCTATCAGCTGTGTCTAAAGCTAGTTTTTCACAGGGCAAGAGAGCAGATCCAGGCAGCTGTGTAAATTTTTTGCTGTCGGTACATTCCAAGACCATCCATTTCCTCCCCTGCTAAATCCATATTAAGCTTCTGTTTGTGATTCCTGCCCACGACACAAGTATCACCACCACATGCCCTATTCGGATTCTGCCTCCCTGCAGCTGAGCTACCAAGAGATGCGTGTATCAAGGAAAACTCTTCTTTTTCATGTTTGCACACCTTATTTAACAGAGCCATCTGTTCTGGACGGGGAGTTTTTGGAGGGGAAGCTCAGGTGGCTGAGCAAGTCATTTACAGTGAGAGGTTTGGCAAACAGGGAGGTAGCCCTGCTACATCATAAATCATTGAGTAAACTAATCCAGACTTGTATGGGAGCATGCACGGAGGGACACGGAAACACAAGACTAGGGGCAGCCTGGCATCTGCTACAAATCCTCTTTAGCATGGACTTGAGCATCTGTGTGTTTAGCTCAGAATTCAGAGCCCATCTGAATTCTGAGCTATCCCATTCTAAGCCTTGAAAATGTCCTGGCGTTGCATTCAGGTTCATCTCTTTCTAGCTTCCAGCGTGGAACATATTACTCCATTGTTCCTACATCCCATTTAAAGGCTACACACAAAATAATCGCACCTCTTTGAAGCAGAGTCGAAAGGCTCAAAAAATAGATTTTTCTGATTGCAGGGAGAATAGATTGGGCTAAGGGCCAAGTCCCTGTTAACATTCTGTATCTGAGCCAAAAAGCTTGTCAATCAGAGTTCCATTGAATTCTGGACCTTGAAAATTCAAGGTGGGCAGCAATTCTAAAACAATTTTGTGAACCTTAAAATTCAGTGGTTAAGGCAAACTGGAATCTTTTCTACCGCACCTTTGTGTCTACAAAAGGCTGTGCTTATAACTGCAATGTCTGTGCTTATAATTGCAAAGTCATTCTGCAGTTGCTGAGATCTTTTAAGGCTGCCAGGGAGACTGTCTGGAAAAATTGGTCTCTTTCTAACGCCATCCATCATGGTCCCTCATCGGGGAAGAGTGCCATGTTCGTAGCAAGTTACCTTAAATCTACACGCTCTTTCAAATTTCCCAGAATGCTTTGCATCATGTTTCTTTGGTGCAGTGTGGGGAATCTAAAATGCCAGGGGGTAACCCAAGACTTTCTGGGGCAACCCAACAGCCATGAGGTTTGGAGGTTGCATGAGCCCACATAGTTGTCCACGAATGTTGGATGCTATCAGTAGTCTTGTCTTAATGGAGCCATTAGTTTTCTGCATTTCATGATAAGAAAAATGTGGACTAATTGTTGGTATATATCAAAAGCCCTACCCACTATTGTTACATTTGTAATCTGTTTTTACTTATTTTGGTTGGTTGGTTATGTTTTTGACTTGTGTTATCTTCGTTGTTATACAGTGAGCTACCTAGAGTTGTTTGGAGTCAGTGGTACCCAAATAGAGTGAATAAAAATCAATGAAATTAAATTAAACTAAAATTTCTATTGCTTGTTGATCTCAACGTAAACTGTGGGACATTGTAAGTATGTACACCAGGCACTACTAGTGCATCTCTCTGCCTCTGAATTTTGCTAAATCAGGCTGTTGTTAAATCAGACAGTTGCTAAATCAGCTAAATCAGAGGCCAAGGGCACACATGAAGCCAGCGCTGTCTCTTTCTTCCTTTTTGAACTCTGTCCCATTGCAGTCAGTCTTCAGGCAGTACTTGGCAAACCGTGGCAGATGATGTCAAGCTTGAAAAGCACACAGTCAGTGGCTTGAATCCAAACACCATTTACCTCTTCCTTGTACGAGCTGTCAACTCCTATGGCCTCAGTGATCCTAGCCCAGTCTCAGAACCAGTTCGTACACAAGGTGAGTTTCCCACATGGGAAGAAGATCCAACCATGAGGTTTTGCGTTAGAGTGCCTGTTGTGAGTGAACCCAGGTAATTATGAGAGGATTTAGAAAATTAGGGCTAAAACGAACCGTGGCTAGATGTAAGTGTGAAGGGACCCAGATAGTAACACTGATGGAAGTTTATGATAGGGGTTAAAAGGCCCCGTTTTGAATTCCACTGTCTGTTGCAATAGGTTTTACTCCACGTGTGAAAGAGAGAAATAAAATATTTATTTTATGGTGGTTATAAGAAATCAGAAGCTGTGCAAATGCAGTGGGTGATTACATATGTAGAATTCTTTTCTTCTTAGTTTCATTCTCTAGGCCTCCAAGTAATTGTAGAGAAGTTAGCAAATCTACTCTAATGATATATGATCTCTTCTACTTTAGTTCTCAGCCCTCTTAAGCCTTTCAGGATAGATTAGTTGGAAGGTACCTTGTAGGTCATCTAATCCAACCTCCTGCCCAAGTAGGAGGTCCTGCACCATTTCTGACAAATGGCAATCCAATCTCTTCTTGAAAGCCTCCAGTGATGAAGCTCCCACAACTTCTAAAGGAAACTTCTGTTCCACTCTGGCTGGCTCTCACTGTCAGAAAATTTCTTCTTATTTCCAGGTTGAATCTCTCCTTGATCAGTTTCCATCTATTATTCCTTGTCTGGTCTTTGAGAAAACCCTTTGGGAACCATAGTTAAGAAGAGTTCATGGTTTATAATCTCCAGTTGTACATCTGTAGCTCTACAATCCTTCCATAGAAAGTTCTATTGGCCTACCACAGATTGAACATTTCTACAAAAACATGTAACTCTTGAAGTTACTAGGTATCCAGTAAAACCTAGAAACAAATTTCATTGGGTGTATGCATATCTACAGCATGGTGATCATTTGTTCTGTTTTCTGTTTTGGATATTTTATGTTGGTCTTGTTGCAAAGAGTATCATCTGATATGGGATTTGTGCCTCTTTTTTTGATAGATGTGAGTCCCACCAGACAGGGAGTCGACCATCGTCAGGTGCAACGGGAACTTGGGGATGTGGTAGTTCAGCTCCAGGAACCCGTTGTCCTCACTTCCACCACCATCCAAGTGACCTGGACTGTAAGTGCTAATAAGATCATACTTTTTCTTGAACAACATCATCAGAACCAATAGCAAGAGGAAGAGATGGGATCCTTGATGGGAAAAGCATTGATCCAGGCAATAGGTTCCATACCCATACAGTCAATGCTCTCTCTTTATTTCATTCAGGTGGATCGCCAAGCTCAATTCATCCAAGGTTATCGGGTAATGTACCGGCCAAAGAACAGTGCTTGGCTGGTGCAGGATGTGAAGTCGCCTGTTGAACGGAACACTGTCTTAGTAGACCTACGCAAAGGCCAAGAATATGAGGTCAAGATCCGGCCATATTTTGATGAGTTCCAGGGCATGGATAGTGAGGTGCTCCTGGTGCGCACTCCAGAAGAAGGTTTGTAGGAAAAGGAAGCTGCTATCTTTAATCCTGAGTCATCCCTACCTTCCCATAACCAACTTTCTTGGTTTCAATGGTCATGTGAATATTGAGGTTTGCTCTTTACATCAACATGACCATTTTGATATTTCGGTATTTCTGTATCATCATCATTTTTTTTGTATCAAACTCAGCGCTCTAAGAACCATAGGCTTCTTTTCTACAGAGACATGAATTCTGAATGCTGTATTGATTGTTAGATAGAAATAAGGAAAGGAATAATTTCCCAGTGAACTATTTCATGACTGCTGATTGTTAACATTGGCAGAATGGATTAGGAGATCTCTGAGCTATTTTTTATTTATTATTTTTTTGTAAAATACAGTATATCTTACAGAATTAGGATTCTCATGACCACTTCATCTATTATTAATAATCAAACATTCGCTTCCTACCCGATTGATCAAAGGTTGCCCCTTTGATTTAATTATCTTCCAGGTGGTTTGTAAGACACTAAAATGATCTCTTTCCATACGCTCCCTTTTCTCCTCCCACCCAAATTGTCCTCCTTTTAACAGGCAAAAAAACTGATAATTTGGCCTTAATTTTTAAGACAACCAAAGTACATGGTCTTGATTTATGAAGTTAACATGCATTGATGAAGCGGATGCATCCTCTGCCTAATAGGATCTTCTGCTGTTTGATTTCCTGTTGATTTCTACAGAAAGCCCATAAGCAGGAGAAACGAGAATCCTACATAAGGATGAGGCTTGTTTTAATGGATTGAAACTGGTCAGGTTAACCCAACACACTAAATAAACCACAGCTGACAAACCACAAGGGCTGGCTTCACAGAGTATGTTGAGATTGTTCAGTCGTTCAGTCACTTCAGGTTCCCAAAGGACATCATTCCACCAGAATTATCAGTGAGGAACTGCATTTTTTTTTTTTTTTTTTTAGCTCTTATGCCTTATAGCCAGTCACTTGCTCTTTTATCGGCTTTTTTCAATTGAGTTTGATTTTTCCAGGCATCCAAGCCTTTTTTAAAAAAAAGTAAATCTTGTCTGTGCTTTGCTTGCTTGTCTGACATATATAAGCATTGGTTTCGTTGTTAGTATTTCCATGCGCACTCTGGTTTTGTTTCATCTCTTCTTGAATGATTTCTTCTTTTTGCAATCCAAGAAAAAGGAATTATTTCCCCAACAATCTTCTTCAGTGCCACAATTCAGAAACATGCATTTTTCATTCAGCTTTTCTGATCATCTACCTTTTTACACTATATGTTATAACTGGGAAAAATAATGATTTTGACAATATATAATTTAGTTGCAGGCGTGACACCTCCACAGTATGTCATTTTTGAGCCTAAGAAGATAAAATCTGTTGGCCACTTCAGTTTCCCTGTTTCTTTGCAATTGCATTGCCTGTTAATAAGGTGACCAACTTTTTACAATGAAAAGGAAGACACAAATAAATTGAAGAAAAAAATATCATAAATAGCGTCTCCCGAAGCCCCTGGCATTGCAGCCATGCCCTCCTCCCATTGACTTGCAAGGCAATGGGATGCGCATGCACAAAGAACATGGCAGCGATGAACATGGCGGCCAAGGCGGGCAACCGGCAACTGGGAGACTGGTTTGGGGGCGGGGCCAGCTGTCCATGGCTACAGGTTCTTCAACCTTGGCCAAATTTCCGCCAATGGTCCATGCGAACTGGTGTGAACCGGTAGCAACCCACCACTGAAATATATCACATCACACGCAACGCATCAGATTGGCATCAATCAAATATGGAGATTTACAGAGTAGTCTTCAAATATCGAAAAGGAGGATATCTAGGAGGACACTTTTTGAGGGAGGACAGAACTTAGAAAAGG
>JANHFK010002958.1:0-11267 GCA_036250565.1 Sibynophis collaris | reverse complement strand
GGAAAGGGGAGGGGAGGGAAGGGAGCTTGTACAGGCAAAGCAAGAAATGAAGGCAAAATGGGAGCTAACCCAGAATCTTCACCCTAGTTTTGAATTATGAAACATTTGGAATGTTAGCCTAAAGTTCTGAATTTCAAATTTGATTTGGGGCCAAGACTGTTGACGCGGAACCTGGCTGAAAAAATGCAATAAGTGAAATAAAATGATTTAAACCCCTTTGAAATAAAAAGTGGTGATAAAGAACAGTTTAACAAAAGAAAGAGAATATAAAGTGAATTATTGCAAGGAAAAGCTATAAGGATTTGCACAATTAGGATTACAATTATTATTGCAGTTTTGAATCTAACTGGTCTCTGAAGTGAATGAATAATATGTTTGTGTGGGGAGACTCCTTATCTTGCCAAGCTGAATTTCATTCTTTTTGAAACTTGATTCCTGTGAATCCAACACCATCTCTCAATCTCTCTCTCTCTTTTGCATCCTGATTTTTAGATCTTGCTTTAAAATTATTTGTTTATTATATTTGCCTGCTTTGGGCTACAGCACTCTTCTTAGGAACTATTGCTCTGCTTCTCATTTCTAACCTCTTCTTAGGAACCTTTGACCCCACCTGGTTCCTGCCATTACTTTACAAATGAACCCATCAACCTAAAAATAGTTGGAGTCCATTTTATTTATAGAAACAGGTATGTTAATTAAAGTCATTTTAAACCGTAACTCCTCGTCATCAAGAATATCTACATTTTGATCTATTATCACTTCTCAAGTCACCCTTTGGTATTTCTAACTCACCTTCCAATGCAGATGGGCAGCTGGAGCAGAAGGGACAATAGTCACATTTACTAGGCAAACTCGGATATCCATCAATTCCTTTGTAACATCTTTTGGCCTGTTCCATTCCTTCTGCCTGGTATCTAGTGGATCTAAAGGCCAGAAAAGAAACCCAAAATAAATATTTGAACCTTAACTTTGAACTACTTGAAGGACATCCCAAAGTGATTTTTTAAAAAGGCAACTGGACCTTCTTTGTTTTTTCCTTGAAGAAAAAAAAAACCAATTCTGAGAATCATTGAGAGAGTGCTAACAACCAGATGACTACAAGGAATATAAATCCTTCCGTTCGCCACCATTCAATCAAAACTGAAGAAGCTTCTTGGATGAGAAGTGAAATGTTTTCAAGAAAAAACAAAGAAAGTCCAGTTGCCTTTTGAAAAATCACCTTTGGGACAACCATAACCTGGATGACTGAGAATCTCCATAGATACTGTACCTCCATAGAGAATGATACCAATGGTTTCCTTGTGTTTGTATGTGACCTGGCCTTATTTTAGTGGACAGTAGTCAGCCTAGGACAACACGAAGCCTTTAATCTAATTTCATATGGTCCATTGCCTACTTTTAACAACCTCAACCCCCACCCACCCCTACCCCTGACTCTTGTAAAAGCTCTTTGTCCTCTTCTTCCCCCGTGCTCATTATGCAGCTTTTAACGGATCACCCTTAAATAATCTGTATATCCCCGCTCTAGAGGAATTAATTGGGGAGTTAAGTCATCATTTAGTGGTTCATCTGGGAAAAAACAATGTTAGCTTTTTTTATTGTAGCTGAAAAATAATCTTGTTGTAGGGTAGGGGGTTGTTATTCTAAGAACAAAATAGTGGATTTTGGTAAATGCTTGTGAAGGATAACTCTGGCATTTAGTCAGCAAAGGCCTTCTTTTCTTTTCTTTTCTTGATGGTCTTGTAGAGAAAGTTGCTCACCTTGCACAGTTAAAGTTGCCTTGGCAAAGATGGTCCCTCCATGGCTGTAAGCAGCACAGATATATTTCCCAGCATCACACATTGTAAGATGGTGAATTTGAAGGACATTTTCTTGGTCTACTTCATACCTGTGAGGAAAGGTCAAGAATTCTCAGCTGGCCACAGTGATCTTATTTACATAATAAGAAATAAGTCAGAATTCGTTTTTCTCTCCTTCCTATGAATACTTTCAGAAACTCAATAATACATTGTTTTGATAGTCTCCCATTCCCAGGAATACTTTAAAAAATAGATAGTGCATTGAATGGCAATATTATTTGGTCCACCATGAATCTGCCATCTATCAAACTTCACTGGACATCTCCCAAGATATATTAATATGTGATATAGAATTTAGCAATAACATTTAGGCCAATATATCACCCCATGGAACGTAACAACACTCTTTGGGTGATTTACAATGTAGAAGCATTATTTGCATATTGCCCCCAATAATCTGGATCCACATTTTATTGACCTCGAAACGATGGAAGGTTGAGTCAATCTTGAGCCTATCAGTATCGAACTCTAGACTGTGGGCAAAGTTAGCCTTTTAACCATGTCCAACAGGGCTCTAAACATATGAACTGGTGTGGTGGGATGGACCCTCCAATTCTTTATTCATGGTTGCATAAATTGATGAAGATTTCTATCAAGGAGTTAAGTTTCCTTAGAAGAAATCTGGAGAGCCATAAAACACCCTACTGCTTGCATTTAGTTAAAACTGTCCCTGGACTCTCTTATGTTGGCTGCTGTGAATTTTGGTTTGTTCGTTTGTTTGTTCTTTATTGTAATAGCCATCTTGTCTGATCTACTTAAACATTTCTGATCTTCTTACAAAGAAATAGCAGGGATACATGAAATGAAAATGACAATAATACTCAGCACTGTTCTCTCCAGTGAAGTTTGTTTGAGGATGTATCTCACCACCCAATTTATCTTTCAGAATTCTTGGGAGAATGAAATGGCAAAGGAAAAATCCCTAAACTTCTTGAAGGATGATGGTGATTTGCAGTAAGGAACTAAATGGGACCAGTCCTGCCTAAGATCATCTTTTACCCCATGAATTTATTGGACAAAGTTAGGTGCCCCAAGGACAAAACCTGAGAAATAAATCCAGCCGCAATGGTGGATTCTGAAGAATGATTATAGAATCATTGTCTCACCTCTAGAGATGAAAAGAATTGGAACTTATCTTCAGAATCTAGAAAGTTATACTTGCCTCCCTGGAGGGAGCTCTCCATCTTCTTTATACCACTGCACAACAAGTTTTGGGTCTCCATGGATTCCACAAATGAACTGAACGCTACTGCCAACACTGGCTACAACATCACTGGGTCTCCGAATGAAGGTTGGCCTCTCTACAATGGAAGAAGCAGAATGTTTCCTCAATCCCATTTTGGCAGGCTGACAGCTACCAATTTTAATAAGTGCCATCTTAAGGAGATGTTCGTGCATTGTTCCGAATTATCTTAAATAATGGTCCTTCAAGTGCAAAACAAAGCCTAGATGAACTCTAATGGTTGTGGACTTTCTTACCAAAGACAATGACTGTGGCTGCTCTGCTCACTTGCTCTCCTACTTGATTGACAGCCAGACAAGTATATGCTCCTGCATCGCTTTTCTGAGCATGGGCTACCAGAAGCTTTTCTTTCGAGAACTGCAGAAATACAGGGGAAAAAAGGAGAATTTGGAATATCAGAGGAGATAATTGGACAGTTGAAGAAAAGAATCTCTGATTTTTTTTATGTCTTGGAAAAGGAAAATTTATTCTTCAAACAGGGTTTAGCAATATTTCTCTTTATTTTCAAAATTAGAAGAACGCAATTAATAAGTTAAGGGTGCACAATCTCCAAAGTTACCTCAGTAGCCTCTCCCAAAATTGCCTTTGTCTTAGAGGTGTCAAATTCACGGAATCACATTGTCATCATATGACTTATCACAACTTTTTCCCCCTTTGCTAAAATGGGGGCGGGCGTAGCCAGCATGTGATACATCCGGCCTGCAGGCCATGAGTTTGACATACCTGTCTTAACATATTGTGTGAATCAGGCTATTGCCTTAAACCATCATGATGGTTGTGACGGTATCGTTTATTACATTAAAAAAGCCATGGCATTTTATTAACTTGTGTTTATAGTACCTATAAATGATGGTAATGCAGCCACTTAAATCCCACTGATTTCTATACATTTACTGTAATTGTTAATCATTACCAATTTGTCCAATTGATTTCAAGAGTTCAGAACAATTAAATAAATAAATAAATAAATACAGTTAAAAAAATAAATCAGTGGAACGACTTGCCTCCAGAAGTTGTAGGTGTTCCAACACTGGACATTTTTAAGAAGAAATTGGGCAACTATTTATATTTAACTGGTACAGGGATTCCTGCTTGAGCAGGGAGTTGGACTAGTTGATCTCCAAGGTCCCTTCCAACTCTGTTAGTCTGCCTCTAAGCTACTTAAATCTAAATGCTGACTACAATACGAGATAGGTACTAGTTGGCTACCTCATAATGGCCATTTTCTGCACTTATGGGCACTCCATTCTTCTTCCATGAGATGGTGGGCTCAGGATGTCCCAGTGGAGGCACACACTCCAACAACCACGATTCCCCAATTGTCACCTTCAAGTCACTAGGATGAAGTCGGAATTCCTCTTCTAGGACTACAAAAAAAACCAAAAGCATTTAAAAATAATCTTTGATAGGTAGATTTCATCCTCTCACTCCATGTTTAGTTCATTCTCAGAAAATTGTAGAAAAATAATAATTTTGACATCAGTGGCCAAGTTACTGGAATGAGGAAATAGCCTTCCAAGACTATTTGATGCCAGAATTGTTTCTTATCAGTAGACAACGATCTTATAGGCAACAATAGCATCTAGTGAGCTTCATCTTTTTTTAACTTTGAAAAATATGGAAAAAGTATAACAACATCATCAACTCTCCCAAGATTAGTTGGTACCCAAAACTGATTCCACAGCACAACACCATCCTGATTTAATTCTAAGGAGATCCAGTTCCTACCTGTCTCTTGATAGTAAATCTTGAGGTTTTAAAACATTTGACAGATGTGTGGTATGTATTTATATATAATAATGAATCAAAAGTAACGTAGTTTGTAGTAACGTATCTTATTGAGTAAGGTCTAATGAATTATGTTAACCCAGACATTTTGGGAAACCATGATTCATGGCTTGAAATTCTGTACACCAGGCTGTTGTGGCTTGTTTAGCCAACCATGGCTTAGCACATTTTAGATGCCATCAATTGACTTTGTCCTTAACATTGGGGATGAACCTTTTTGCAGAGATAAATTCCTTTCAATGAAGCCTTTAAAAAGACCATCTCACGGGAGGTCATCCCCACAACATCCTGTAGCAATGAAACAAGAGCTGGAGTAGTTGTTGATAGGAAAATGCTCTAGTTGGTTTGTCCCCCTTAAAGATAATAATTGCCTTGACAGCCTGAACTGGGAAGGCAATCTGAAAGCAAAACCCTGCAGAGAGGAAAAACAGGGAATTCTTTATCCTTTGCCATTCAGCCTTTTTTTTTTTAATGTTGCCTGTTTCCTGCATTTGTTCCCTGTGGAGGATGTGAATCTTTTGTGATACAATCAAAACTCCAGGAGATGAGTCAAATGCTTACATGCAGGGTTCCTACCTTAGGATATTATTCTTCCTAGGTATTTTTAGATTGCTCCCGCAGGAAGTTTCTAAAATCATGTTAATTAAGAAGTTAAACGGAAGCATGTATACTGAAAATTAAAACAGGAATGTCCAGCATGATCTTTTATGTTCAAAAATGCCTTTGGCCCACACATAAATCTCATAGATATTTTTAGAAAGTAACTGAATGCTTCAATCTATGTTTTGTTTGGAAGAGCACTCGGAAAAAGAGAGGAAAACGGCTTTCTAGAGGAATGGTCCCAAATCTTTCCAGCTTTGCAGACCGGCGGTTGGGGGAGGGGAGGGGGGAGAGGAAATGGTTCCATGCAAGCAGCAGGCATGCTCGCTCGTCTGCCACTTGTGAGGCCTGTTTCTGAATGGGCCACAGCCCAGTACCAAGCTGCAGTTTAGGGGTTGGGGATCCCTGTTCTAGAGAACATTCTGGAAAGCTGAAGGATCTTAGGAACAGCTCTTCAACTTGTTAAGCATAAGTCTTTGCAATGCTAAGCTACTGATTACTCAAACACAGGGGTGTCAAATTCAATTTCATTGGGGCCGCGTCAGGGTTGTGTTTGACCGCAGAGGCCGAGGGGAGAGGGCGTGGCCAGGGTGGGCATGGCCAGCTCGACGTCACTCATCCAGGCTCTGTTTTCACCTGTGACGGCCTCCTGGAGCCCTCTGCCAGCAAAAACGGAGCCCGGGGAGACTGCACACTGGCAGAGGGCTCCGGGAGGCCATTGCAATTGAAAACGGAGCCCGAGTGGGCCGCATGCAGCCTCCCTGAGCTCCATTTTCACTGGCAGAGAGTTGCAGGAGGCCATCGTGGCCATAAACATAAGCTCCATTTTTGCTGGCAGAGGCACCACGAGCCATTTCCAGGGCAGGCCCAAGGCCTTGAGTTTTATACCCCTGCTCTAACACATCATTTCTCAGTCTTGGCAACTTTAAGATGTGTGAGTTTCAATTCCCAGAATTCCCCAGCTGCCTTGGAGCTTGCTGGCTAGGGAATTCTGGATGATGAAGTCCACACATCTTAAGATTGTCAATGTTGAGAGACATTTGGGGCAGAGTTGTAAACTTCTAGGGACAAAGGAAAAGCTCTGCATCTCAATAGCCATTCCACAAAAAAGTTAATACTCCAACTTTTTGTCCAAAATTTGACCTAGGGGGTCTCCAAACTTGGTAACTTTAAGACTTGTGGACTTCAACTCCCAGAATTCCCCAACCAGCATGATATAACCAAATAAAATGTTTAAGGCAGCTTAAAAAATGGCACTTAAAAAAAAAAGTCTGGATATATGAAACAGTGTTCTCGTATCTGCTGTCTGAAATATTTCAGGCTAGGGTCCTCCCATTCCAGTTTTCACACATTTATAGCCAATTTGCTCAGAGGGAGATTCACACTTCTAGCAAAATGCCAAAACAACATCTACTTCCCTGCTGACTTTGTTTGGAAGGGATGCATCGAGAAGGAAGCTGGAAAAAAAAGGAAAATGACGCCTTTGCTGATTCCTGGAGCACCTGTTTGGCATCCTTTCCCGGCTTGGCCTGTCAGCCAGCCAGAGAGGGCAGTTCTCTGCAAGAAATGTACCAAAAAGGCAGCCTCTTCTGGCACACTTGATTGAGCCTGGCTAGCGGAAGCATCTCCCAAGCCATCTTTACTTGTATGAATATTTATAGCTGACAAACACCACCGTGAGCCTTCGTGACGGACCACGGGAGCTGAAGGGAATCTGATCAGTAATGAAGTGTTAATTGGAGAGACTCCAGGCCTGCTTATTAAAGAAGAATTCTAATTGCATTAATAATTTGAGTTGCACAACTCTACAGGGGAGACATCTGAGATGCCAAGGTGGAGAAAATGCGGACTGAGGGTAGTAGACATGGGCTGTGTGGCATCCAGCCCATATCACATATATGGTTGTGTGTGAGTTGCAAGGAAGCAAAAATGTACAGAGACCCACAAACATACATATACACACAAACACACACACGCACACACACACACAGAGGGGGGCAGAGAGAGAGAGAGAGAATATATCCCATACCTTGTGTTCCAATTATTCTTTTAATTGTTATTTTCCGTCAACTGATTTATTATTCTTAATACATTGCTTACTCTCTCCCTGAGGCTTCTGTGTTATTTATCTTTTTCTACAGAAATTGCTACCTCATTTTCTTGATTGCAAAGGAGGGGAGAAAACAACCCACAATGTGGCTGGTAAAACATAAAGCAGATTTTTTTTTAAAGAAAAAAGGCACATAAACTAAATAGTTGAATTTTGTTAACTACATTTTAAAAAATCTAAAAAAGCAACCTCCCCAAATAAAGACACGGAGAGAGGAAACTGATTCCACCAAAGAACCAAATTCAATGTTCGTTTCCTTTTAAATAGGGTGGGAAGTCCCCTCTTGGAGCAGAGAGTTCCACATACAGGGCCTGGAACACAAAAAGCATCTTCCTGTGGATTAACAATGACCCAGAAGGAAAATGCAAATGAACAAAGTAACCATATTTTAATTAGCCAGCTCCCAAGTTCTTTAGGAAGTGAAATAGCTTTAATGACTTGTCTTAAGGCTACGAAATCAACATGTTCCACAAGCACAGAACCCTCCTGGCTGCAGATTGGCAGAGCTTAATTGAAAACAGAAAGATGTATCATTTGGGGGTGTTGCTTTTTAATGGCTTGACTAACTTTCTCCCCAGGTTGGAGAACTAGTAGGGGGATGAAAGGGGACTTTAGGTTCCATGCATCTTCTGCCTGATCCTAAACTCTTTCGGTACCTTTGGATCTCAAAACCATGAAGGTCAGGAAAAAACAGCCATGCAAACCAGTGGTGAAATGCACTTACCTTCGCTATTGGTTCGGGAGTGTGAGAGCCCGCTCCGCTTCTGCGCATGCGCAGAGCTTTCTGAGCATGCACAGAGGGTCAAAAACAGGACGTAATGACGTCCCGGCAGGTGGGCAGAGCCCCCCGCCACCGGTGCTACCAGTTCGTGAAAGCCAGATAGATCCGGCCAGATTTCATTGCTGATGCAAACCTGGGAACAGAGAGGGCCAAAATCCGATGCTGGATTCATCTCTTAGGACAAGATTCTGCCTTGGGTGAACTGAGATTGAAGGTGACAACTTGAATAGAACATAAACAGAATTTCCAGTCCCTAAAACACTTGGATGCATAAAATGTACTTGTTTGTTTGTTTACTGAATATATACGCTGCCCATCTCACCATCCAAATCCAAACCCTAACTAATATTGATTAGGTAGCTAGATGAACAGATTTGTCAGCCAGATTGCTCCACATCTTACATATCACGTTGCCGAGTTTAGCCACACTTAAAGAGATAAGAGTCGTTTGAATCTGACAGTAAGAGGTTTAAACAGAACAGATCAGAGTCCCCGGGATATTTAATTAAGTGTGGAATTAGCAACTCACAGCAAGCATCGGCATAAAATGAACAGCACAGTAAAGCACGTGTGATGTTTTGGATGGCTCCTGCACCATATGGGCAGAGTCAGACCCAGGATTCGAATGGAATCCCTTTCCATCCCTGATAGAAGCATGTCAAACAGTCCTAGGCTCACGTCCTGGTTTAGTTTAGGAATGGTGATTTGATTTAAGTATCCAGCAAGATACAGTAAGAAATGTGAGGGCTACTTTAAAAAAAAAAATTCTTTGGGGAAGGACATGAAGTCTGCTTGATTGCCGGTATCCTTGAGATGCTGCTTGGTTGCCTCTATTGTATGTTCTTGTCCCAGCATGCACACTTGAATGAAGGAAAGGCCTTATGTTTCTTATGTATCGTGGTGGCCCGGGAAGAAACAAATTGGTCAGTATAATGGAATGCATGGGTGACCTAGAGGAAAAGGAGGAAGAGATGCTGCCTAGGAAAACATCAGGCAGGGGAGACAGGAGCCCCCAGTGGCTAAATAGTCAGAAAATGCAACTTAGGAAGGATCCATCCTCATGGAGCAAGCAATTAAAAGAGGAGGTTGGGAAGGCTGCACTTTCAGACTTGCAAGTTTGATATTGGCCTTCCCAGGTAAACCGGACAAGAAACATGACTAGGTGAGCTAAATCTACTTTATTGCGTTAACAGAATATTGCAAGTTTGAAAGTACAAACTTCCCTCCCTTCACTTTTCACTGCTTGCTTTATTGGGGCACTTTCCTATGCTGTCTCTTATCTGACCATTTCCTTTGCCACCTCTCCCAAGGCCTTTCCCACGTATCATTACAGGATAACTGAAGGAGGGCCTTAATGAAGGAGCTTAATGAGTTTGTAGGCTGTTCTGCATTTTATCACCCCAACCTCTTGAGAGGCATAGTGAAGGGAAGGTGACCATTACGTAATTAGGGTGGGTCCTTCCTAAGTTTCTTTCTCTGACCGTTAAGGCACAGGGGATTCCTGCCACTCTTGTCTGGTAGTGTCTTCTTCCCTTTCTTCAAGGTCATTCATGCATTCTATTACAGGGAGAGGAACCTGAAATCAATGGCCGAGCACTGCAGTTGATACATAGCTGTCTCTTTGCCCTGGCTAAAACAATACAGAAAGGACAGTAGTATCTCTTCATATTGAATAGACTCGAAGAAACAAACTGAGCACAAAGTGCTGGGATGTGGTATAAACAAGGCTTCTTCCTGAATGTTACTGCTACTGCAAATACTCCAGGAACTTTCAATGCCTTACCTTCTAAATAGAGTGATGCATTTTTACTCATGGCTTTACCCAGATGATTCCTGGCCAGGCAGTGGTATACACCTTCATCTGATTTTCCTTTCTCTTGGCTGAGTCGGAGGAAGAAGAGGGACCCATCTGGCAGGAGGGTAGGCTGGGAAGTTGCATCATCTTTGCTGGGTTTCACGTACTTTCCGTTGCGATACCATTCAATGGTGGGAGTTGGATTTCCATCAGCACGACAGTTCAGGGTGGCTGGTTGATCCTTACCTACCACAAGGTTGGAGGGGTGATCAAGAATCTGTGGGGCAAATTCCACAGAGCGAGACCTTGAACCTGGAAGAAGGAGAAAGGAGAGGGGAAGCAGAAACATACAATCATTTTCCCCCCAGCCAATCTCTTCCTTTCGCCTTGCTCTACTTTTTGCTGCCGATGGTAGCAACAGCATCTCCTCTGTTTTATGACTTTTGCAATTGCTAGAGTTCCATTGTGAGGACAGCCTATGTTCCTCTATGGGAAGAGCTGCGGTGCATTTTTGTTCCTTACTAATCTTCAGTTCTTCCTCCTTTATTATGGTGGTAAGATTATGGTGGTGAACAAAGAACATATTAAGGTAAGAAGAGCAAAAGCTTTACCTCTGAACAGTTGCTGCTGAGAGGGAAGAGCTTTTAACTAGAGATTTGATACTGAAAAGGGGTGGAGGACAGGAGATAACACCTCTCTAAAGAATGTATGGACCCATGTATCTCCATAACTTATGAACTATGGCATAGCCAGACTGCTGCCTATCTAACTTGATTCCCAGGGTTATTAAGAAGTTAGATGTAGGAGATAAGAGGCTGAATCTGAGGGAGGGGTCAAGCACATCCTCAGTCTAGAGTCCCTTTGTGCCCCCAAGAGATCCAAGTCCAGCCCATTGTTGATTCTTATCTATCACCAATTTGCTTTGACCATTAGTACTGTGATGGCGAACCTATGGCATGCGTGCCCAAAGTGGCACGTGAAGCCATGTCACCTAGCACACGCAGCCTTGTCTGTTTGTCTCCCAGGTTTCTGGCGCTCATGAGCTGTCCTTCATGTGTGCGGCAGTGTTGAAAACTGGTGTGCACATGCGT